>CM051705.1:1237191-1272191 GCA_028022725.1 Lycodopsis pacificus | reverse complement strand
AAAACTTTATTTACACTGTGATGGTTAACGTTAAAACTTTATTTACACTCTGATGGTTAACATTAAAACTTTATTTATACTCTGATGGTTAACGTTAAAACTTTATTTACACTGTGATGGTTAACGTTAAAACTTTATTCACACTGTGATGGTGAACATTAAAACTTTATTTATACTCTGATGGTTAATGTTAAAACTTTATTTATACTCTGATGGTTAATGTTAAAACTTTATTTATACTCTGATGGTTAACATTAAACTGAGGAATTAATCCGCACGTGTGCAGAACAACGGTCCGTTATTCCACTAACGTACTTTTTTATTAGATAATACAATTTAAAAGCCTTGAGTTGTTCCTCCACCGCTGACTTATGTGCAAAACCTGTTTTCAGGAAAAAACCCTCCGTCTCAGCCACTTAATCAATGAGAGCGATTAAAGCAACAAACAACCCCACGGACCTGCTAATGAGTCCGGCTTTCATTTGGACCGAATCAGGCCTGTTTGAGTTAAGTGTGATAAATGGACTTAGAACTTTGGTGATTATTACTTGTGGAATGAGATAATGTGCTCCGACCGACTTCCTGTCCGCTGAGGGGACCGCTTTCTTCCTCTGTCATCATTACATCATCATTACATCATCATTACATCATCATTACATCATCTTACCGGCACTCGGAACAGACTTTGGCTTCGTTGTGAACCAGCCTTGATGCTTACGAACCTCAGAAATGCGTTGTGATCGCTGTGTAGAAGGTTGTCTGAGCATGAAGGAGAACTTTGCTTTATATTGTGTGGAATATGTTGTTGTTGTTTTAGATACAAAGGGTTGAACAAAGAAGCTGCTGCATGTTTTTGAATTTGGTGCCAGTGTGGAATGAAAACTACACAACTTCAATGTTTGAAATTCTCAAAAGAATGCCTCTTTCATAACTCAAACTCTCAACTATGGTCTCTCTGATTGTTAGAGATCGTACTGTTTACACCCACAAACTACCATTTAAATCTGAAACTGTAATCTCCCAAACTGTAATTACATTCTGAGGGGAATGTAGTTTTTCCCGGATTAAAGTCGCAGTTTTAAACAGTTTTAAACAAGTGGTTAAAAAACAACACTACCTGGTTATATTTAGTAAACAACATGGTTGGGCTTCAGATTGCTTGTTATGTTATTTGAGCTGTAGATGGAATAAGGGAACATGGACTTTTGGTTTCATACCGGACATTAACAGCGGCCTCCTGGGTGAAAGTCCCGAGTTTCTTTGACCCGTCCATCCTCCTTCCTGCAGGTGTTTCACTCAAAATCCAATTTGCGATGCAGTGTGGTACCTTTTAGGAGACAGGGCTGGTATTCGGCAGCGAAAAGAAAATAAATAGCAAAGTAGAAATGATGGCAAGAGTCACAGAAATCGGCATTAAACTTCATCGACACGGTTCCACATGAACTGACGCAGCGCTGCTTGAGCTCAAAGAAAGGCTGCTGCATCACAAAGACAAGCAATTCAAAGCTTTTTATGGAGAGAAAACACTCCCTTAGATAATGAATCACTGGATTTAATGAGGATGATGGACCAATGAATGGTTTTACAGATCAGGAAAGAACAAAAGACGGTTTCTTCTTCTGTACTTAACGTGATGTCATCAGGGAACAAGTGCACACGTCTTTAGGAGGGAAGCGGTCGTCCTTGTCACCTTGTCCTGTAGGTTTATCTGCGCATGCCTGCACGACATGCACTGTTCAAGGCGTCGTTGAAGGTTGAAGGTCACCTTTCACCATCTGCATGTGAGGAGTTGAACCTCCTTTACGAGCCACAGACCCACTAATGCCTGCTGCTGTTACTTTCTATTGTAAAGCATTTGATACCGTTGGATCGGTCTCTGCGCCGACAGATGTGATCGATGAACCCACGTTTAACACAGCTTCCTGTTGCGCTCCATTCATTCGCTGCAGTGAACCATCTTGTGATGGATGAAGCTTCTGTTGATACTAAACCTGCTTTCCACATTCCTGCAGTTTAATGTGAAGAACCGTGTCTTTAGAAGATGCCGTTCGGGGGTTACTTAATGACATCGATATTTCTGAAGGCACGAGGTCGTTTTGAGGCTTCACAGACGACACAGAGTAGATTTCATGAGATGAAGCTCAATAAAGTGCAGCAGCTCAGGAAATAAGGAGAAACTTGTTGCCACTGGAGCAACAAAACACTCCGGACCGACTGAGTGCTTCGGTTTAGCAGCTTGTTTCCTGAAACGACATTTTCATGAGCAAATACATTTCATTGTAAAACCTCGTGGGTCATGTTGTCAGCATGAGGAGAAGGAACGCAAGTAGTGAAATACAGATGCAGAACATGTTCACTGAAGACCTATTTTGTAATAGAAAACTTTGTATGGTAATGTTTGTGGACTTATCTAAGGTTTCTCTCCGGGTCCAAAGACATGCAGCTTAGCTTCATGGACTACTCTAACTTGCCGGTAGGTGTGGATGTGAGCGTGAATGGTGTGTGTCTCGGTTAGGGTTAGGGTTAACCAGGTGATAGTCTTCACCCAATGCCAGGTGATAGTCTTCACACAATGCCAGGTGATAGTCCCCACCCAATGCCAGGTGATAGTCCCCACCCAATGCCAGGTGATAGTCTTCACCCAATGCCAGGTGATAGTCCCCACCCAATGCCAGGTGATAGTCCCCACCCAATGCCAGGTGATAGTCTGCACCCAATGCCAGCTGATAGTCTCCACCCAATGCCAGCTGATCGCTCTGCTGATCTGGTGCCATGTCATGTGTTTTATGTCGCTAGTATTCTGCTGGTTGTACGTTATTTGAGTATTTCGTTCTCATCTCTTTCATTTGCTCTCTTTTTATTTGCTTATTGTTATTAATGGTGCTGTTGAATGTTTGTGCGCATGCAGCAAATAATGAATGTGAGTGGGATCCAGGCAGAGGTTATGTTTGTCATCACAGTGTAATTGAAAACTGATATCGAGGGGTTCTTTCTAGAGAAACGAGCCGGAGCCACACAGCTGAGGCAGGTTGTTGTAATTATGCTGAGTGAAGCGTTTGGTGGATCTCCCGTCATTGATCACAGCGGCTCAGTGTTTGTCAGGTCTGTGTCTGCACACACCAGTTATCCAACAGCAGGAACTGTGTGCGTCTCACGTATCCGACCAGATCATTGGCGTTTCTGTCCTGATCAGATTTGAACAAGACTAAAAAGGATTTCGGTGAGTGAACAACTCTAATGGTGAAGAATTGATGTGCAGATCTGATCTTAATCAGCTTCACGCTGAGAGGTTAATCGCTTTAAGTACTCGGTATCAGCTGTTAGTCTGAGTATCGACAGAGAAAAAGTCGATCGTGCAATCCTGGCGCTTTTTATATAAAAGTTTCTTTCTTGGCTTATTGCTTTGTATGCGTTCTGCTTCCAATCCTGAGCTAAATGCTTTTCGCTGTGGCATATTGAGCTTCTTGTCAGGGTTGGGGTGGGGGACGGGCCCAAGCGCAGCAGGATTGGCTGATGATGATTTAATAACAACGAGAAAATGTCCAAAGCAAAACTGGTAGAACACAAAAAGTCCAACAAACGGGTAACAAAAGTCCAGTGTGAGGGAGACATGTTTGAGAAAACACACCAGGACCAGGACCAACAGGGTCCACACCACGGAGGAGCCGATCGGCCGAACCCAGCAAAACACAACAGCAGACACAATTAAACCCTTAAACCCAACATTGTGACACTTCCACCAATGTTTCAATGATTGTTGTTTATTGTTGTTAAATCTCCTTTTCTTTTGCAGATGTTTTGATGCTTTAATGGTTTTGTGTGACGCACTTTGAATTGCCTTGTTGTTGAAATGTGCCTGGACTGGAGGGAATTTCCTAGTTTTCTGTTAATTGTAACATTTAGTTTTTATATTTAATATTCATTTGTAATAAACATTCGTCCTCTGGGGAGCATGATTAAGCTCAGTCAAATTTCTTGGCAATCTTATCGACATTTCCTCCGTACAAAAGACATGCATGGGCTGGCAGTGGAAAGACTTCAAGGCTTTAAGGTTCATCCTCTGGCAACCATGAGCTAATATCATTAACATCCTGCTTGGTGCAATATTTGGTATAAAATGGTGCAATATTTGAACTGAGTTTGAACTACGTTGACGCAGTCGGCTGGGAATGCACTTAAAGTTACAATCGGTTCCAGTTGATGAGAAGCAACAGCCTGATAATCACTGCATGGCAACAGACGCTGCACTGGCCGATCAATGCAGAACACTTTGTGCAGCGTTTCTCCGGTTTGCAATTGTTGTTGCGACTAAAAGTGAAATGATTGTTGTAGAATCGTGTCTCAGTGTATTAAACTGTGTTGTTTGTCATATTCATGTCCCAGCCTTACCTGCAGCAGCCACTGGTCTTTGTCATCCTGTGTGATGAAACTCTGGCTGTTGCCCTGGTTCTTCCTTCACGGTGACTCATCTGATGCTGCAGTAGATTATCTTTGGTATCATCAAATTGAATCACTTAATGATGGAGAGCCTGCAGCTCAGAGGTGGAGCGCGATCGGGTCGACCATGAGCTCAAAGGCATGAAATGTACTGCTCACTATGGACTATAGACTACTGCTGTTTATTATGGAGGAAGTAGTGAATGAATCCATTTACCTTCCGTATTAAATGCACTGATCCACGTACATATTAAATTCCTCTGTTTTTAATTTCTCCCTGAGCTTCTCATTATTCCTGCAGAAATCAGATTTGAGTGTAAATATGCATTAGACCGGGCAGAATGAAAAGACAGCAGCAGCGTGGATTTGTTGAAGCCTTCAGCATATCTCTGACCGGTAATGACGTCTTTGACAGTGTTTAATATGTGCACGTGTAGCGGATGATGCTCGCTGTTCGATCGGTCTGTTTCCCGATGTCCTTCCTGGAGGATGACTGCATTGAAGACGTGATATTTGTGTCCAGGCTGGTGTGCAGCAAAGTGTAACCTCGTCTTCTCTTTACGAACAAAGTGAAACAAAGTGTGAAATGAGTTTGGGGGGGTCGGGGTCTGAAAAAGAAGCAGAAGAAACGGAGCTCGAGCCGGAGTCGTCTCTCCAGAGAGCAGCTGGTGAGCCGCGCTGGAGCTCACTGCCTTGCTCAAGGACACGTTCGTGTCAGTACTGAGGGAACAAAGAGAATCAGGCCTTCATTCAACTGAATGTCTTCTTGCACTGACACAAAGACACGAGGCTCCAGCAGCAGATACAATCAATGCGTTTATATGAACAGGGATCCTTCAGCTCAACGTTTTGGGGTTTTGTTGTGGTTCCCCCTCATCAGCTGTTTTCCCGGCAGAGAGCCAGATGTTTTCCAGAAGTGGAGGAGACCAAACCAGAGTTCAAACTCTCCATGGTACTCACAAGCAAACTGTGTCATTATTTACCATCAGTGGCTTTAGTGTGAGGAACAGCAGCGTGGGGCGTGAGTAATACAGGGGAGGGGCGACGCAGTGATTGACAGGTTGCTGCACGACGCCGTCCGTCAGCTCCGGATGCAAAAAACCAACATGGCGACGACCAAAAACCAAGAATGCAACAACAACCAACATGACGAAGTCAAGGCTTCAGAAGCGTAGTCCACAAGCCGACGGGTCACGTGACCATGTGAGCGCCAGCTCAGCCTCAGAGACTTTTACCTCATTTTATAAAACATTTTAATAATAGTTCATCGTTTCTTCTCTGCATATTGAACAGAACATTGAGCACTTTAGAGGCACTTTAAACCCCGCTCGTCACACTCTGGTTTCCATGTTCACCATTTTGCATACTAACATTTGCTAAGTAGCACCAAACACTCCGTAAGTGGAGCTGATGGGACTCATTAGTTCTGCAGGTATTTAGTCATAAAGCAAAGTATTGGAGAAGTTAAAGTGTTGACCCCCACGTCTGAGGAGCAGGAGCATTCATCCTCCGGACGTCACCAATGTACAACACTTCATATCAATCTGTCAAATCGTTGAGACGTGTCCGTCTACAGTGATGGACTAACTGTCCTCCGCAGAGCCAGCGACGAGGAGCACGAAGTGTCTCTGCAGGCTCGCTGGAGAGCAGAGAGGAATCCCAGCAAACCTCCCCATTAAGCAGCAGACCCTGCAGGACCCCCCATCAAGGCCCCGCCGGGGCCCAAGACGCCACTTTGAGGACCTCTTCCTCCTCAACTCACTGCTTCCATGAAAAACAACGAGATGAAAGGAACTTGTGAAGCAGCTTCTGTCTCAGACAGCGAGCTTTGAGCTGGCTCTGGTGTCACTGAGCTCCGTCTCAGGTCCAGTCCTCTGCTGCAGTCGTCCTCTTGTGACGGATAACCCGGCACACTGGCTCGGTTACTATGTGAAGATAAATAAATACATTTATAGTACACGGGGTGTGTGTGTATGTATGTATGTATATATGTATGTGTATATATATGTATGTATGTATATGAGATGGTAGAAAAGACCACGTTGTGACTGATCTACTGAAGAATAAAGATTAAAGCCTGGTTGTTTCTCTGTCGATCAAAAAGAAGCCACACGTCTATTTTTGATGTCACACCTTCAGATCCTGTTCAGATCTTCTGTAATTTCCTCTCTCTCTCTCTCTCTCTCTCTCTCTCGTAAAAGTGATATAAAAATTGATTTTGCCAACATCCAGCAGGTAGATTGTCCTCTGCCTCCAGTCTGTTTGTATAATTGAATTATTGAACTGAATAGCGTTAAAAAAAACAATTTTCCAATCGTGATGAATTTGAATAAATCATATTTCGAGATAACTGAGGAGTGATCGTGCTAGCATTAGCCGCTCTGCTCGACAACCAATCGCACGCAAAGCAGCGTGTTGGCGGGGAAAGACGGACGTGTTCTGCTTCCTGCAGGTTGTCGACGTGCAGCTGAGAGGCAGCAACAGGCCGATGAATGCAGCATGTCCCCTCGGCAACGGCTGGTCAGGAGAGCAACGTGTTGCATGACAACGATGCTCGTTGTCATGAGGAGTTCAACAAGGCGTTCCGCTGCTTCCTTCCTGCATTCAGTTTTAATCTCTCCGGGTCAGCACGAGGTCAGCTGGCACCAAATATCTGCTGTGATTTCATCGTTGTGTTCTGAGGAGAAGACGTCATCGGCAGACGTCTTGGTGACTTCTGGAGCGGGAAACGTTGACATGATGCTGCATATGATAACATATCTAGTGCTCCCGGACACGGATCAGCGCGTTGAGGTGAGACGGAGGGAGACTGAGGGAGACTGAGGGAGATGGAGGGAGATGGAGGGAGACTGAGGGAGACTGAGGGAGATGGAGGGAGACTGAGGGAGACTGAGGGAGAAGGAGGGAGACTGAGGGAGACTGAGGGAGATGGAGGGAGATGGAGGGAGACTGAGGGAGACTGAGGGAGAAGGAGGGAGACTGAGGGAGATGGAGGGAGACTGAGGGAGACTGAGGGAGACTGAGGGAGATGGAGGGAGACTGAGGGAGACTGAGGGAGAAGGAGGGAGACTGAGGGAGACTGAGGGAGACTGAGGGAGAAGGAGGGAGACTGAGGGAGATGGAGGGAGACGGAGGGAGACTGAGGGAGACTGAGGGAGACGGAGGGAGACTGAGGGAGACGGAGGGAGACGGAGGGAGACTGAGGGAGACGGAGGGAGACTGAGGAGACCCTCTTCATGTGATGTCTGTGGAATCACAGGAATCATTCTCCCTTTCACGCTCGTTCACATTTCTAAGTGATCAGTTGTTGTCGTTTTACAGCTCTGCCGACGAGGCGACGGCGCTGATGTAAGAGTGAGCGTGACTAACGTCGTGACGGGCCGACGGGGAGGAGAAACGGAGGCTCCTGGTTGGTTCTCCGGACGTTTGAAATGATGATCTGGAGCTGAAGACAAACGCGTTCTTCTTCTTTTTAAACTTGGCTCCGTGACATTTTACAGCGAATATGTTCTCAGCTGTTTGTCTGAACTTTGCAGGATTTCCTCCCGATCCTCTTAAATACGTGAACATGCAGAGCGATGCTGTATCACAGACTATGATGATGATTGTTTGATCATTATTAGCCTCCACATGATTACTTTTCCTCAGTTGCAGTCAAAGCTGTGACAGAAGTGAATTATGTATTTGAAGCAAATGCACAAAGGCATGCTGGGATACCTGCAGATCCAGCTGCTGGTGCAATGAGAGACTTATGATAATTGTGTCATATATATATATAGTATAAAATACATATACTGTATATATAGAAGTGTCATAAATATATATATTTAAATGTCTTATTGTGACTTATTGCATGACAGTGTTCAGGAGTAACAGTGTGAAGGGGAAAAGAATCACGGATCAATAAAATCTTTTTTATTTACAATAAACGGAAATGATCGCAATGCAACAACTGAAATATACTTTCTAAAAAAGGAACGCGACAGCAGAACAATTTAACTCAAAAGACCACAATACACGCACACACGCACACGCACACACACACACGCACACACACGCACACACACGCGCGCACACACACACGCACACACACACGTTATCGACTGACACGTTAACTCTTCTCACAGTCCATCCTCCTCCGACTGGCGGAACATCAAGCGACGGCTGATGCTGATTACAAACCGACCGCTCATGAAGACAGAAAGCAGAGTTATCACTGACGTGTTGTTGTTTACAGGCCTGCAGTGTTTACAGGCCTGCAGTGTTTGCAGGCCTGCAGTGTTTGCAGGCCTGCAGTGTTTGCAGGCCTGCAGTGTTTCAGAGGGACGACTTAAATGCACGTCACTCAACCTGCAGAATCCAAGGAAATGCACCTCTGGTGTGGTTGAGTTAAGTTGATTCTCTGATTTGAAGCCATGAAACTGAACGTTTCTTTCTTTGTCGTTTGAATTGTGTTGAAGGACGACATTTAGATCTCTCTCTGGTTTACGTCGACTTGCTGCAGACGTTTGGGACGGTGGTGATAGCTTTGAGTCTGTGTACAGAGAATCATTACGTTATCTAACAGAGTTCTGCAGTTCTACACTTCTGTTCCCTCGTCTCAGTCAGTGTGTTTCTCTGGTGAGATGTCTCAAATGAATTCTGTGTTTAACACAAGCTGTTTAGTTGTCTGATTATAAAACAGGTCAGTGAACGCCCCTCTGGTGGATTTTAATTGGAGTGTAAACGAGACGACGAAACGTCCTCACTAGAGCACTCGTCCTCTAGTCATCTGAAAACGATGCACACGGTCAATCCAGCACAGCAGAGTGCAGCTGTGTTTAGATATGCATGAGGCCTTTTTCAAGTTAACTCGTGCAACGTTGTGATGGGAAAAATAATGAATGCTCGTGATTGATATTAATGATCAAAATATCCTGCATAGGAGTTATAATTGTAGCTAAACAGATGGGCTTTACATTCATCTGCCAGACATCTCTTGAGACGTCCAGACAGCTGTGGCAGAAAATTCATCAACCTGATGGTTAATGAAAGAGGTTTTTTTCAATAGATGATTCAGAATGTGAAATGAGCTCCAGGTTCATCAGAGGTGTTCAAATAACCTCAGCTGGCTCTGGATGCCTCCACTGTGTGTAATAAAATGTCTGATATTTACATGTTATTGTATGTTGTAATCATGTGATCATATTTAGCAAAAGGTTGAGGACACAGAGAAGAAGAAGCATCATAGATGTGGACAGGAAGCTTTGAGTGTTATTGGTTTTGTAATGAGTGTCACCAACATTTCCCGTCAGCGGATTATTGTTGCAGTGCAGCGACAGAAATGTGAGAATGAAAGAAATCATGTGTCGTCTTTAAACCCACACGACGACAGCGCTGTTCTGCTGATCCGCTGGTGGCGTTAACGAAACCTGACATTTCTCTCGACAGCGGCTCAAATTGAACTGAAAGTAACTGCGATGGTGTGGAGGTCGGGCTGGAGGGTGTGTGTGTGTGTGTGTGTGTGTGTGTGTGTGTGTGTGTGTGTGTGTGTGTGTGTGTGTGATACATTTGACTCAACAAGTCCTCAGGGGAAACAAAAAGTCGTTTGTTATTTCATTACAGAATGACATGAGTGCTTTCTGACCTGCTGCCTGAAAGCACAAGAACTGTTGTGTTAAAAGGTTTGTAACAACTCTTTGTTGACCTGTTCATCCACCTCGACCACTAACAGCTGCTCTGTCTTCCAACAACAACAACAACAACACAATCCCCTTCGCTGCTGAACAGGACTGGACTGAAAGGAGACCTTAGTCTCCACCTTCGTTTTTTGGACGTCGTTTTTTCCATCGCCTTTTAGTTCTTGGCCGTTGCCATCTTTGTTGTTGTACAACGCCCTCTTGTTTTTTGTCAGACGCCATCTTGGTTTTTGGTGGTTGCCCACTTGGTTTTTGGCTGACGCCATCTTGTATATAGTCCGTCGCCGTCTTAGCTTTTTGGCCATCATCTTCATTGTTTTTTTCCAGCGCCTTCTTGGTTTTAAGCTGTCGCCATCTTGGTCTTTGGTGGTTGCCCGCTTGTTCTTTGGCTGATTGAGGTTGTATCTAGATTTTACAGAAGCAACATAATATGTCACAATGAAAGTACATTTTTTCCAACATCTCTCTTCTGAAAAACCTACTTCAGGTTTCTTAATGAGAGTTCCTTGTCTTGAAAGTCACAGTGAAAACTGTACAACTTAATGGAAAATTAATTTTTTTAAAGACTCTAAAGTGCAAATCACAAAACACAGAAATCTACAAAATAAAAACACTTTAAAAATACCTGAATTTTCCATCTTCATGTCAATAAAAAGCCTGCTTTAACTGGAGATACAATATGATAAAGTACCCTTCATGCTAGAAAACCTTCAACAAACTGGTGCCCTTTTCTTATTTCTGCTCCTCGGGCAGCTCTGCTCCGCCCCTGTCAGGAGGACATATCGATCCACCTTTTACCAATCAATGCAGGTAGCAGCGCTTTGGTTTTCTGCACATCTGCAGACCTTCAAATCAAATCGACACTCATTCAACAGCAAAGCCTTCTTCGTATTGATTCCTTTTCAGAAAGCTCTTTAAGCTTTAACTCAGTGGAATAAGTGTTTTCACGATCAGATTAGACCTGCTGCTAAATCACCGCCATAACACGCAACAGCTGGTCGGACTAACAACATCAGGAGGATCCGTTTGAACGTGGCAGACATGTGATGTGGATAAGAGGGAAGCCGCTCAGCTGCAGAACACACGTGTACGTTTAATGTATGCAGAGAAAAAGGTTCACGAGGACTCCGAGAATCAGTCTGCCCTGTTGGGACTGACACATGCACAGACAGACAGACGGACGGACAGAGACAGAGAGACAGAGAGACGGACAGAGAGACAGACAGACGGACAGACGGAGAGAGAGACAGACGGACAGAGAGACGGACGGACGGAGAGAGAGACAGAGATGGAGAGAGAGAGACAGAGAGAGAGAGACGGACAGACGGAGAGACGGACAGACGGAGAGACGGAGAGAGAGACAGACGGACAGAGAGACAGACAGACGGACAGACGGACAGACGGACAGACGGAGAGAGAGACAGACGGACAGAGAGACGGAGAGACGGAGAGAGAGACAGACGGACAGAGAGACGGACGGACGGAGAGAGAGACAGAGATGGAGAGAGAGAGACAGAGAGAGAGAGACGGACAGACGGACAGACGGAGAGAGAGACAGACGGACAGAGAGACGGACGGACGGAGAGAGAGACAGAGATGGAGAGAGAGAGACAGAGAGAGAGAGACGGACAGACGGACAGACGGAGAGAGAGACAGACGGACAGAGAGACGGACGGACGGAGAGAGAGACAGAGATGGAGAGAGAGAGACAGAGAGAGAGAGACGGACAGACGGAGAGACAGACAGACGGACAGACGGAGAGACAGACAGACGGACAGACGGAGAGAGAGACAGACGGACAGAGAGACAGACAGACAGACAGACGGAGAGACGGAGAGAGAGACAGACGGACAGAGAGACGGACGGACGGAGAGAGAGACAGAGATGGAGAGAGAGAGACAGAGAGAGAGAGACGGACAGACGGACAGACAGAGACAGACAGACAGACGGACAGACGGACAGACGGACAGACGGAGAGACAAAGAGACAGAGAGACAGAGAGAGAGACAGAGAGACAGGTGGACACCTTATTAATAGCAACACTCTCCTGCTGTAATTTGCAGGAAATTGCTCCGTACAGCAGCTTCCCTCTGGAGCGCTGCGAGACGAGGGAAACATAATAAGGTGCACAAACTGGTAAAGACCAAAAAACGTTTCAGTGCATGAGGGGATTGTAACCACCGTGGGTCTGCAGGCTGTGATGGGGACAACATACAACTGAAGCTCGTGATTTCTGCCGTAGTCGACATGTTCAGGTTGGAGTGTGCTCCCTGAATGACTATTGCTTTATGAGGGTTTGATGATGATCAGTTCATCAGTTAACGATTGTCCTCGTTCATGATTCATCAAGATCTTCTAACCTGGATTTGTTTTAACTCTGCAAACAAATGTAGAAACAAAAAAAGACTGCTTCAGACACGATGACCACAACCTGTAACTCGTGTACTAAAATACGAGCACTTTGCTGCTTTACACTCGGATTGCAGCTCTAAACCGCACATTTACTCATCACAATGGAAAAGTCTTATCAAATCTGTCGTGTTCCCATCAGAGACCTTTTCATTCAAGATGCCAAACTTCAGTCTCCCACTGTCCACTCTGACTCTTCACATGAGCAAAGACATATTGCACAATAGTTCAATAAAAGGGCCACAGGGGAGCTCTTCTGTTTGTGTGTGTGTGTGTGTGTGTATGTATGTATATATGTGTATATATATATATATATATATATATATATATATATATATATATATATATATATATATATATATATATATATATATATATATACGAAAACAACATAACGTGTCCTCTCTGCTGATCCTGTGTGTTTGACTCTCGCATCATAAACATGTCTCACACTTTATAATATGAGCAGCGTATTAGCGTGGATGCATTGACATTGAAGTCAGTGTGGACTACATGGCGTATGAATGCATGAACTTTGTTAAAAATGCGTTCTTATTGCACGCAAAACAAAACGTACAAATAGTCGAGTCATTCTGCGTAACATGCACCTAAAGCTTCATAAAGCATCCTCTCGGGATCGTGGATAGTCACCGTTGGACTGAGCAGCCTTGTTGGATAGAAAGCTCCCAAATGAAAGCAACAGTCCTAACTTCTCCCCGTTTAACTCGGGCTCCAGTATGCGACTCACAGCAGAATGAAGAGCTGGGAGTAGAGTGACTGGCACACTCACCTGGACCTGAGAGTGTTTCCTCAGGCCGCTCGGCTGCCAACGCTTTGCACAGTTCAGCCTCTCCGCCCGGTGCGTGTTGCTCGTGGTCTTTGCATCCCTGCATCCCTGTTTGATTCATTATTTGCGTCTTTATGTTGATGACCGGTCGTCAACGTACAGTCTGGTGTCAGAGAACGTTTCACTTTGAGCGCCACGCAGGGAGGAATCCATCAGAGAGCTACGAGACAACGTCTGCACCCGCGGGAGGAAAGAGGCAGAGTGCAATTCAGCTACAAGACAGTTTGCAGAAGAAGGCATTCTGGGAAACAGGAAATCACTGGCAGATGGAAACGAGCACACTGGAAAAGCAAATTACAACATTTTATCACGAAGTTACCAAACCGGAGAGCGACCCTGGTTCATAATAATAACTCTGACTTCATACCGCCTGAAGCTGAAGCTTATTAATGTCGTTTAAATGTTTCATTATGTTTAACAGTCAGAATACTGACGGTCATCTCCACAAATCAAGAAAAGCTTCATTTATTTATTTTCATCCTCCAGTCTGAGACATTTAATACCTCTCAGGATGCTTTATATCAGTGCAGGACTCCTTTAATGTTGGCTAAAGTTTTATTTACGTACTTTGCAGCAATGAATACTTATTTCTGGAATCAAATATTAAAATATGAATGATTATTTTTCAAATGGACGAATGACTTCATGTATAAAATGGCAAAATACCTTAAACGTGTTCATGTAGTCCCAACAGTCAAAAGAATAAAACAATTCAAACTCTTTATCGTGACTCTTGTGGTTGTAGTCGTCAGTCATCATGACGGCAGCAAAGGAGGAAGTCAGGTGACGTAGTTTAAAGTCGGGTGGATGCACCGGTCAAACAAACACAGGACTTTCACACAGGAGACGGCTGTTTGTGTCCCGTATGCAACCAGAAGTCAGTGATGACTTATTTAACGTCATGTGACTAACGGTGTACAAAGCGCAGCGGATATAATGTAACCTACATAATGTAGCGTACATTATGTAGTGTACAAAACAGAGTACATAGCGTAGTGTGCATAGTGTGGAGTATATAATGTAACGTAGCATACATAATATAGCGTACATCACGTAACTTAGTGTTAGCTTACATAGCATAGCTTAGAAAGCGTAGCTTACGTAGCCTACATAGCATAGCTTACATAGCGTAGCTTACATAGCATAGCTTAGAAAGCGTAGCTTACGTAGCCTACATAGCATAGCTTACATAGCATAGCTTAGAAAGTGTAGCTTATGTAGCCTACATAGCATAGCTTACATAGCATAGCTTAGAAAGCGTAGCTTACGTAGCCTACATAGCATAGCTTACATAGCATAGCTTAGAAAGCGTAGCTTATGTAGCCTACATAGCATAGCTTACATAGCATAGCTTAGAAAGCGTAGCTTACGTAGCCTACATAGCATAGCTTACATAGCATAGCTTAGAAAGCGTAGCTTACGTAGCCTACATAGCATAGCTTAGAAAGCGTAGCTTACGTAGCGCAGTATACGTAACGTAGCGTACATAACGTAAAGTAGTCTCATTCTTTTATGTGCAGTCTATGTGGAATCTGCTGCCAATGTTTTCTCCATATATTCAGATATTTCCTGATGAAATGATGATTCAGTTATCAACTCTCTTCTGTCTCTTTGTTTTTACCTGATCTCTGCTTAATCGTCTCATCTGGGGCTTCTGTCCGTCACGGCCCATCAAAGTCATCGTGAAGTCATTACTAATAAGTCATGAGCCATTCTTATTGAAAACAATTGGATAATGAAGTCATAACAACAAGGACACGCTTTCTTATCTGGCGGTAACGAGATAATTAGGTCCTGATCTTGAGATGACAGGCGTCCGCTGGCAGGGTAACGCTGACGATGATCGCAGAAGACTTCATTTACTTCTGAAGAACAATAATAACAAACATCTGGGCTCACTGTTAAATATCCCGCCTGTCTTCTCATCACTTTACTGCTGGAACCCCTCATGGAAGAGCACACTTCAATACATCTAAATTATTATTATTATTAATAAACAGCAACGTCTGCAGGAGGAAAGAGTGAGTTTATGCAACGTAATTGCACCCGTGTATTAATAACGTGTAAAAACACTGTTACAGTAAAAGTACTCTGGTACAGTAAACTGTCCCTAAAAGTACGTCAGTATAATTAGTCAAATGTAGATAAAGCATTCAAATGTTGATATTTTTGACTAACTAATGATTATTTTCACTGTGGATGAATCTGCTGATTATTCCCTCCATTAATCGATTTATTATTTGGTTTGTAAAAATTCTGAAAATATAAAAAATATTCAAAAGAAAAGCAGTAAATCTGTAAAGCTGATTTTATGATTATATGAAAGTAGTTGCCAATTAATTTTCTAATTCATTAATCATTTTAGATCTACTTTTGTTTAAGTGTTTTGTAAAGTAACTAAAGCTGATATATGTGGTGGAGTAGAAGTACACAGAAATACTGCAGTAAAGTACTTCTTCTCCGTGCTTCTGACCCCTGACCTTCTGTCTCTTGTTTGTTGGTAATGTATGTGAAGCGTCTGAAGCTCCTCTCTGGAGAAGTGAGACTCATCAGCTCCTTTGAGCAGTAAAAGCCACAGACGTCAACGAACGGCCGGTAAATGACAGACGTCTCTCCCGTCGTGCATGACAAGGCAGTCGAGGACCCGAGTGTGACATTTCGTCTCGACAAAGCGTTTCTAATTCTGTCTTTCGGTTGCTGGGAATAAAGAAACTAAATAATAAAGGGGGATTACTTCATCAGCTGAGCGGGACGGTGTTCAGTTCCCCACGGACACACAGCGTTCAAATATTCTCCATGAATTCCAGACGTGGTGTTTGTAATCCTCAAAAGTAGCAGACGGGTCAGAGGCTAATCACACTCATATTATTCCGGTAAATTGCATGTCACGAGAGGCTGTGGTGCTCCAGCCACACAGCTCAGGGTGGAATGAGTGCCGGAGGACCTCAACGGTGGAGTCTTTGTTTTTCCTGCTTCCTCTCTGGATGCTGACGTGGAGAGACTCTGAATCGCTTTCTCTTTATTCTCAGCATGAAGCCTTACTGTGAGTTTTACCTCGTCAGTAGTTCATCAACTACTATTCCTCTAAAATCCACTTAAGTGTGAGGCGACGACGTTCAAAAAGCGTCAGAGGCAACATGGAGCTCGGAGCAAACGAACCGATCAAACAAACACTTTCACCCAGCAGGCCTCTGTTCGTGTCCCATGTGAAGCCAAACGTCACCGCTGACTGATTTGAAGTTACGTAGAGAAGTTAACACAACGAACGTAACTCAAGAAACACTTTTAATCCAAACCGTGATCGTACGTTAACGAGCATTCGCATCCTTACGACCTCTTGCAACGGTTCGTACAATCATTTACAAAAGGTTCAGCAACACGTGTCAATTTCCGCTCATTACATGAATACAGTCTTTTCAGAATAAACTTCCATCTTAATTACATTTAGGCAACAAAACGTCTTCGTTAGGTTTTAGGAAAAGATCGTCGTTTGGACTGAAATAACAAAATAAGTTTGGTTACTGAAGAACACAAGTCACGTGACAATAAGTGAAAGTTGACGACTCGTTTCAGACGGGGAACGTTCTCCTGGATGAGAGATCGATGTTTGTTGGACCCATCCACCTCCACTCATACCTGACCTCACGTCGAATAATACCACAATAAAAACCTCATTTTCTGTCTCCTTCCTAACGGTCGTCAAGGCTCTTCTGCGTCCTGCCGGTAACGGCAGCGTCTTCGTCTCGTCCTCGGCTCTAATTTGGTGTTCGTTCACCTGAAGGAACTCCAGATATTCGGAGTTACAGATGTAAAAAAACACAACATGCTTTTCAGGATATTTAGCTTTAATTCTGAGAAGCATGTTGTTTTTTGAGTTTATGAGTCAATTTAGTTCCCATTCGCTTTAAATGAGAATTGGATGCTGTCCTCTACTGCGACTGTCCTGTAAGACGACATCTTGCCCTCAGACAGATCCTTGAAATGTCTGAATACGTTTTCCATCCCTCCTCCTACAAAGAGATGAACCTCCTCCTACAAAGACATGAACCTCCTTCTACAAAGAGATGAACCTCCTCCTACAAAGAGATGAACCTCCTTCTACAAAGAGATGAACCTCCTTCTACAAAGAGATGAACCTCCTTCTTCAAAGACATGAACCTCCTTCTACAAAGAGATGAACCTCCTCCTACAAAGAGATGAACCTCCTTCTTCAAAGAGATGAACCTCCTCCTACAAAGAGATGAACCTCCTTCTACAAAGAGATGAACCTCCTCCTACAAAGAGATGAACCTCCTTCTACAAAGAGATGAACCTCCTTCTACAAAGAGATGAACCTCCTTCTACAAAGAGATGAACCTCCTTCTTCAAAGACATGAACCTCCTTCTACAAAGAGATGAACCTCCTCCTACAAAGAGATGAACCTCCTTCTTCAAAGAGATGAACCTCCTCCTACAAAGAGATGAACCTCCTTCTACAAAGAGATGAACCTCCTCCTCCTACAAAGAGATGAACCTCCTCCTCCTACAAAGAGATCAACCTCCTCCTCCTACAAAGAGATCAACCTCCTCCTCCGACAAAGATATGAACCTCCTCCTACAAAGAGATGAACCTCCTCCTCCTACAAAGAGATGAACCTCCTCCTCCTACAAAGACATGAACCTCCTCCTCCTACAAAGACATGAACCTCCTCCTACAAAGAGATGAACCTCCTCCTCCTACAAAGAGATGAACCTCCTCCTCCTACAAAGACATGAACCTCCTCCTACAAAGAGATGAACCTCCTCCTACAAAGAGATGAACCTCCTCCTCCTACAAAGACATGAACCTCCTCCTACAAAGAGATGAACCTCCTCCTACAAAGAGATGAACCTCCTCCTCCTACAAAGACATGAACCTCCTCCTACAAAGAGATGAACCTATTAGGCTGCAGGTCTCCCACCTCAGACATCTTCCTGTCCTCCTTCTGGGATGTAACGTTGATTAATATCATCTGCAGCTCTGTCTCTGATTAAACAGAACTCCACTTGTTCACAGCAGCCAGACGTCAGAAAACGCACAATGCCGTTTGGTTAACGCTGTGGAACAGTTGGTTGTGTTTCGGCAACAGAAAGACTTGTTGAGGTTAAAAAAACTATCGCGTTCAAATGAAAAGCAACATCGAAACATGACGGCAGTAGACGGATGGAATGTTACGTAACACGTGTACCACCGTTACGCTAAAACGTAACAATGGTACGACTGACTAAACATTCATAAACTCCAGAGTGGTTGAAATATGCGGGGGCCACGTTCATGTCATCACTGGCTCCACGCTCATTCCTCAACCAGGTAAGACAGAGAGGAGCAACTTCAATCTGCTGCTGTTTGATCCTATTAAGAACCTTGACTGTTCAGCCTGCTGTGTTCCTGCCTCCTCTCTTGCTCCATTTCTTAATCTGTCTCTGCTCAGCCGCAACTCAACGTGAGCACATCAAACGATGGCGCTGCCAGATAACAGTCACTCCATCGAGGCATGTTGTCGGGCGGACGCTCCCTGCAATATCTTGACCTTTACAGTCCAGAATCTCAGGCGCGCTGCAATCGCACGGTCAGCCCCGCTCGCCGAGTGGTGCCGGCCAGATAAGCCCGCGGAGACGCACCGGCTGAGCGGGTCTTTATCCCCGGCTAAGAGCTGTGAAGCACCGGGCCGTGCCGAATCACCCGGGAGACATCTGAACCTCAAACGGCCGAGCAAATTGCTCTCTGAAGTAAAAGCTCGATTTGATGGTTAGAAAAAGCCAATATGCAATTGATTTTTTTTCTTTCTCCGCCCTCCTCCACGCAATGACAGAAGCGAAGCATCAGGGTGGAGGCTTTAGTCTGGACCGCTTAGCACACACACTGGACACAGGTCTTCAAAGAGACACGGATCAACCAGGAAGAGACTCAAAGTGACCACAAAGACACATGAAACACAAAGAAACACAAAAGGTCACAAAATGACTACAAAGTAATTTAAAAAGACCACAAAAAACAGAAAACGTCGACAAAGAGACAAAAAAACTCAAAATTACTTAAAACAAAAACACAAAACGTCTACAAAGAGAGATAAAAAAACTACAAAATGACTACAAAAAAACTCAAAATGACTTCAAACAAAAACGTAAAACGTCTACAGAGACAAAAAAACTACAAAATGACATAAATCAAAAACACAAAACGTCTACAAAGAGAGACAAAAAAACTACAAAATGACTTAAAACAAAAACACAAAACGTCTACAAAGAGAGATAAAAAAACTACAAAATGACTACAAAAAAACTCAAAATGACTTAAATCAAAAACACAAAACGTCTACAAAGAGAGACAAAAAAACTACAAAATGACTACAAAAAAACTCAAAATGACTTCAAACAAAAAGGTAAAACGTCGACAAAGAGACCCACAAAGACTCGAGGACCTGCTGAATCACCCGGGAGATATCTGAACCTCAAACAGCCGAGGAAATTGCTCTCTGAAGCTGTAAAAGCTCGATTTCAAGAGTGATGTTGGAGAGAAAAAAGCCAATATGCAATTGATTTCTTACTTTCTCCTCCCTCCTCCACACGATGACACAAAGTGAAGTTTCGGGAGGAGGTGTGAGGCTGAGCACACGTTCGGGGATGCGTGGCCTCGCCGAGCGCTCATCTGACACAAAATGTTCCGCCGCCGATGCAGCGAATGTTTCTCTCGTCTCACAAACAGCGCTGAGTAAACTCTGTCGCTGAACATCACAGCCAGCTGCACACGGCGCTGGCCAGACTCCAATCACATGTCGAGATCGGAGCAGTCGGTGGTTAAACCGACTGCTGAGGAAGCTGATGGGATGCGTTTCGTCTTATTTATGGATGAATAAAAACATATATTACCATCTACAATATATTCTTACCAGGCGACACAGTTTGTGCTTCCTAGCTCGGTGAATCTGTGAGATAATTATCTTTTATTCCCTCTTGGTTTGGAAGCGTGTTCATTTAAACTAGCTGTGCAGTATATTTACATATATTAGTATGTATGTAGTAGTATAAGTGAACAGAGTGTTTTTTCTCTGCTCTGTCTCTACGTCTTACGTTACTGGACACATAAAGGGTGAACTGCACACACACTGTAAGGATATATGTTATATTACAATAATCTCTGCAGCAGATAAAACAAGTTGAAGGACTCTTTGACTAAAAGAGTGAAATGTCACAAACAATTTTCAGTCTCAGTTTCTCCCTGTAGTCCACAGCACAAAAGACTACAAAGAGACACAAAAGACTACAAAAATACACCAAGACTACAAAGAGACACAAAAGACTACAAAGAGACACGAAAGACTACAAAGAGACACGAAAGTCTACAAAAATACACCAAGACTACAAAGAGATGCAACAAGAACACAAAAAGACTCAAAATGACGACAGAGACATTAAACTACAAAGATTCTTTGTGTTGTTGAACATGAAACGGTTTCATACTCTGCACATCGTTGTTACAGAACAAGAGGAAAGAAAATGAGAAGTTAAGGTCATCCGAGCTTCGGGAGTTTACAGTGCGTGACCTGGACTTTCTTTCCCAGGATTCAGTGCTGCAGGGCGGCTGAGAAGCATCACGATCGATAACAAGGACACTCGGCATGGAATGATGACAGCAGACAGGAAGTCGATAGCTCGACAGAGCGGGAAGCTTATCGCCACAAAGTGAAAGAAAGAATCTTGTTCAGGCATGTTGCTTCACATCCAGAGGAAATGAACTCGTATCAAGCTGTGGTTTTAGTTATCGAATCCACAGAGCGAGTTCTGTTCCTCTGAAGCTGGAGCTCCTCTGTGGGGAGTTCACCTCCCGACTCACACAGGAACCTCACCGTCGGTGTGTTGATGGAAGCTCGGGGGGCAAAGAAGGCAGCCATAAAAACAAGCACCGCAACATGATGATGAGAGATCACGGCGTTATGTTTCATTCTTCTTCTGTTGTTCGCCGCAAAGCAACAACAGCTCGCTTCTTCAGTTTGGAAGCGTTTTGTCTTGTGGAATCGGCCTCAGTGTCTTCAGGAGGGAGCGGGAACGTTGTTATCAGCAATAATTCAGCAACATCTGGTGATTCAACCTGAAGAAACAAGTTGCTCATTGATTACACGCTGCACAATCGTAATGGTTTCCAGAGAATCTATGATGTTCAACGACTTGTGAGTAAATAATAGATGAGGAGAGATCTGAGAGAAATATCTACATAATATTCCACTGTGAATAAAAAGAAAACAATCCGCCTGGTAAAGTAGGACTTAAAGATTCAGAGAGAACTCCTTTCTTTGTATCGCTCTGTCTTGATTAAGCCTTCACACTCGGGAGAGTCTCTTCGACTTCTCTGTGCAGCAGACCCTCACATCGATGCTTTAAGCAGCAGAGTGACTGTGAGGAACGAGGACCTCTTTTAGGACCCCTAAACGAGGACCTCTTTTAGGAGATCATTATTTCAGAAATAAATGTCAGAAAAATAGATTTCACAGACACAACTTCCCAAAGATAATAAATTACATAAAGCGGTTATTCAAATTGTTTGCGATATATTTCGGAAATGAGCGCCGCCACCAGGAGATCTTCTTCGTAACTGTCTCAGTTTAAAAACTTGCGGTGAACAGTTGCTGTTTGGTAAAGATCAGATAATAAGTAAGTTTGTTCCCTAACTTAAAGGAGCATAATACCAGTTCGGGAGCATTTGTATTGCCTCTCAGCGGCTAAACTGCGATGCCGCTAACAGTGCTAACAGCGCTAACGCTGCTAAAGCATCCCCTGCTTTATGGTCTGTTAGAGACCTGTCAATCAGCGTGTAGCCCCGCCCTAAAGCATCCCCTGCTTTATGGTCTGTTAGAGACCTGTCAATCACGTGTAGCCCCGCCCTAAAGCATCCCCTGCTTTATGGTCTGTGTGACTCTAAATGGACCATCATGTACTAAATGAACATCATGCTGTATTGAAGAAGACTTGAAACTAGAGATTGAGACATAAACTCATGTTTACAATGTTTACTGAGGGAATAAATCAAGAGAGAAGTAGAGTCATTTTCTATAGACTTCTATACAACCAGAGGAGTCGCCCCCTGGTGGCCACTAGAGAGAATGCAGCTTTAAGACACAGAACCGGAGGTTGCCGCTGGGTACATAAGTTAAAATAATAAATGTTGAGTTTTAGTTTCAACAGGACAAGAACAGACGACCACCAGTTCTCAGAGCAGCTGACGTCATATAAAGAGAGAAAGTCCACTCACGGCTGGGCGGGGTGGACTGATGGACGGGTCAAACAAACAGACTTTGACCCAGGAAACCGCTGTTCATGTCACGTATGAAACCAACGTTGACGTATTTTATCATTGTTCAGTTAACTTTAAAAGGCTTACTTTAACACAAACCACGATCCCTAACGCTAACCCTAACCAAGTGGTAAGATGGGAACGTGTTGGCGACAGCGGCCTCCTGGGTGAAGGTCCTGTGTTTGTTTGACCCGTCCGTCCACCTTTAAACCTCCTCCGGCTGCGGACGCTGTCGCTACGTCACCTGACTTCGTCCTTTGCTCCCGCCATGATAAAACGTGACTCAGGCACGAGAAGCTGCTTGACGGTCGTCTTACTTTTGTCAATCGACTGATCGATTAATCACGTGACTGTTTAAAACAACTGCATTTAATTATTCCTTAACATTAAAGATAGGCGTAACTAGATACGTAACATTAAGATTTAAAGTCAGGAAAGAATCTTTACGTTTTAAACGTTATTTTTTAAGCTCACGACTTCACAAATAGTTCACGAACAGAGATTTAACAGCAATGATCTGCTGTTTTAGGGGCAATCACCACAACAGGAAGCTGGTCAGGAACCATAAACCGGAGTGATGAGACTGATGAGCTCCTGTGCCCAGATCTTTTCCCAGCTGGTCCTGAATCTGATCTGACAGCCTCTCGCCGAGTCCCAGGCTCCTCTCCTCTCTGACAACAACAACTTCTATTTTTCTTGCCAGCAGCGCTGACATGTTGTTTTTTCTGCTGAGATGACGGTCTCATCACATCCTCCCACTCAGACCGGTCGCCGGCCCAGCGGTCTGCCTCCCACATCAGAACCAGAACCCGGTCTCGACGTCACACCAGCAATGCAGCAGAGACCGTCATGCAAACAGGTTCCGGTGCTCGTTGCTGAATCATCCGCAGCTGAAGTTCTCTCAGCTTTATTCTGTGATTCTTTCTTTACTTCTTCAGAGCAACTCACCCGTTAATGAAGCACATTCATGTTTCTTACAGAGTTAAAGCAACATGTGGAACTTTAAGGCGTAAAATCGACAGAATGAGATCTTCAACAGATCAAACTAAATCCCTAAAGTCACAACGATTCATTCATTTAATCACATCCTACGTTTGTGTCAGATTTCTACTAATTCACATAATTAGAGAACTACACGAGTGTGAGTACAGATTATGTATAAATATAATATTTAAGAGATCTAAAATGCACGAATAAATCATGATTAATATGCTTTTGCATTCGAAAAGGATACTTTCATGTAAAGATTACTTTAGGCTGTAAAAACAAGTCGATTTGATCATTAAAAGAGCGAAATGATGCTCAGTTGCATCAACTTCATGTGTCCGTAGACTGTCCACTGAAGGTATTTTGGTTTTAAATGAATTTATAAAAGTAAAAATCTGAATCTATATCAACGGTCTGAGTATAGATGATGGGATACTTCAGACACTTTGTCGTGTTTGATAACAAGTCTTAAAGAAATGAAAAAGACGAGTAGATAGATACCGCTCTAATACAGTATGACGCTACTGCTGCTTAGCTCAGCTTTTTATTTTTCTTCTATAACTCGTCTTCTTTCAGACGAGTGGAAAGAATAAAAAACATTTTACTCCTTTGTGTGTCTGTAGATTTGTCATAAATTCACGAAAAGTTACCGTTACATAACGCCTCATTTTCATATTTAAACATAACATCTCATAAAACTTGTAATACAATAAATAATGATCTTAATGTGAGTGAAGTGGTGAAGTTTCACGGTGATGTCTATGAGGTCATGTTGTGACTCTATTCACCTGTAGAGTCTCTTAATGTGAGTGATGAAGTGGTGAATATTCACCTGTAGAGTCTCTTAATGTGAGTGATGAAGTGGTGAATATTCACCTGTAGAGTCTCTTAATGTGAGTGATGAAGTGGTGAAGTTTCATGGTGATGTCTGTGAGGTCATGTGACTCTATTCACCTGTAGAGTCTCTTAATGTGAGTGATGAAGTGGTGAAGTTTCATGGTGATGTCTGTGAGGTCATGTTGTGACTCTATTCACCTGTAGAGTCTCTTAATGTCTGTAATGTAACTAAACGTAGTGGCTGCACTGTCACCTCACAGCAGGAGGGACCCGGGTGTTCGATCCCCGATCCCGGGCGGTCCTTCTGTGTGGAGTTTGCACGTTCTCCCCGTTGCAGCGTGGGTTCCTCCGGGTTCTCCGGCTTCCTCCCACAGTCCAAAGACATGCAGCTCAGGTTATCTGGAGACTTGAAATTGCCCGTAGGTGTGAATGTGAATGTTCGTCTGTCTCTACATGAGCCCTGCGATGAACTGGCGACCTGTCCAGGTGAAGCCTGCCTTCGCCCGATGTCAGCTGGGATCGGCTCCAGCGCCCCTGAACAGGATAAGCGGTTTGGATGATGATGGAATCTCTTTAAAGGACGTTTCCTCTAAATTAGTTTGTTCTCAGACTCTGGTGATAAATCTCCACTTCAGCAGCTCTTACAAACACCAAACGTTACTCTTTCATTCCTCTCTGTGCTGAAGGTTCACACAGAAAGTCCACCTGCAGTGTCTCCTCTGAAGTCTGTCTCCTGATACAAATATATGTTTGTCAGACGTTTACCTCAATACATAAGGTGTATGAACCTGCAGCAAACAGGTAACTGTTGATCCCTTTGTGTTTGTGTGCTTCTGTGATCTGATTTCCTCGAACACGTGATTGGATTTGGTCTACTAATCTACTAATCTCAATAAAGTCATATCTCCAGACTTCCTGCCTCCTGCAGATTCTGAATTATTATTTTAATCATAACCGTGCTCGTCTTTATGTCATAACCGCTCTCATCTTATGTAACGACCTACAATGAAATGAAAGACGTTTAATATGCTGCTGCTAACTTCTTCTTTCTTAAGCAGGCTACCTGCCTCCTGTTGCACTCGCTGACTCGTGACACTGAAGGATGAATCTTCACAGCCGGCAGTTTGGGGACATTGTGAACCTGGAGATTTAAAAAGAGGACCCTGGGACAGGAAGTCAAGGTTCTTCACAGTTTCTGAAACATTTCAGTTCATTGTTGAAGGTAGAAATGATTCATCCCCAACATTCACGCATTGAAGCCAACAAGAGCAAAACATGTGGACAGCAGCAGTACACTGGTTGTTTGGCTGCTCAAGAAGAACTCGTCTTCACTGTAAGTGAAATGCAACTGTGAGTTGGTCAGCTACCTTTTTTCTATGACTGAGACTAAGACGAGACCATGACGAGACCATGACGAGACCATGACGAGATGATGAAGAAACTAAGACAGACGATGACGAGACGATGACGAAACCATGACGAGATGATGAAGAAACTAAGACAGACCATGACGAGACCATGACGAGATGATGAAGAAACTAAGACAGACGATGACGAGACGATGACGAAACTATGACGAGATGATGAAGAAACTAAGACAGACCATGACGAGACCATGACAAGACCATGACGAGACCATGACGAGATGATGAAGAAACTAAGACAGACGATGACGAGACGATGACGAAACCATGACGAGATGATGAAGAAACTAAGACAGACCATGACGAGACCATGACGAGATGATGAAGAAACTAAGACAGACCATGACGAGACCATGACGAGACCATGACGAGATGATGAAGAAACTAAGACAGACCATGACGAGACCATGACGAGACCATGACGAGATGATGAAGAAACTAAGACAGACCATGACGAGACCATGACGAGATGATGAAGAAACTAAGACAGACCATGACGAGACCATGACGAGATGATGAAGAAACTAAGACAGACCATGACGAGACCATGGCGAGACCATGACGAGACCATGACGAGATGATGAAGAAACTAAGACAGACAATGACGAGACAATGAGTAGATGATGACCAAACTAAGATGACACAATGGCGAGACTAAAACAAGTCAAATATGAGACGATGACAAAACAATGACGAGACTAAGACCTGACAATGACGAGATGAGGATGACACGATGACGACACACGTCAAGTCAAATACGAGACGATGACGAGAATAATACAAGACTAAGACGAGACTAAGACCAGTCACGAGACAATGACGAGACGTAGATGGGACAATGAAGAAGGCCCTTTGAAGCAGAACTAAATAATATAAATAAACTAAATTAACACCAGTTCTGATGAACTAATGTGTTGTCAGTTTGGACACTTGTATATTTTTACTGCTGATCCTTTCACTCAGATGTTTTCTGACACTTTTCCTTCAGTAAATCATTTCAACACTTCTCTCCGTGTTCATCGCTGAATCGTTCAGTCGTGCAGAATTGATTTCACACTCGCAGCGACTCGTCAGGATCCTTCTGTCAATAAATGTGATGTTCACGTTTTCTGATACATTATTTATCACCGCAGTGTTTTTTTCTTTCCACCAGATCATCACATAACAAACCTCATGCAACATTCAAGGAGGAGGGCATATGTTAGTGGTGAGGGAACGCTGACTGATGCACACGAGGACATGAGGTGTGTTTCTGACTGAACACACACACACACACAATCTCCCACTCACTCACACTCACACACACACTCACACACTCACACACGCACACACACACGCGTGCGCGCGCACGCGCCGTCTGTGTGTGGATTCATGTCTTCATTGTTGTCATGTTGTTGTTGTTTCCTGACTTGAAGAGATGCTGCTGAGATATTTTGCGTGTGTTTTTGTTTGTTTGGGAGTGGGATGTTTCTCTCAGCTCGAGCTCGCCTACACACATCATCACATGTTTCTTTTTTCTCTTCTTCTTCTTCATCTTTTTGTCGTTATGCTTTTATCCATCTATCAACAGTGGAGGAAGAATATCTCTGATCTTTTACTTCAAAATGTACTCAAAGTGAAAGCACTCGTCATGCAGGATGCCCCAATTCAGAACAATAGAAGTGCATTTACTCAAGTACTTTAGTACAATTTTATGATACTTGTACTTTACTTGAGTATTCCCGTTTATGTGACATCTACTTAATTAAGTTCAAGAGTAAACTATTGCACTTTTTCCCCTATATTTATCTGACACATAAAAGCTTATTAAATAATATTTTGAGTCCTAAAGAGGTCAAACATAAGAACAAAACGACATGTATCAGACGATCTTTCACTCCCATGAATTCTCTCACAACCTCTCAGATCAGGCGGTTCTCATTCGCTGTTCATTCTAATACTTACACAAGTAGACGTGCTATGATTGGTTTATAATCACCGTAACCGTGATCCAGGACGAGCAGGGCCGACATTAAGGACGTCCGGTGACGAAGTTGCGAGGGAATGTATTTTCTTCCAGATAACGTCAGGATGTTATGTATCAAGAATGTGTTTGATCAAAGTTTGTGGACGATGGTTGAAAGAAACACAGGACCCAGGAAACCGCTGGTCACGTCCCAAGTGAAAAGTCATTTACTTATTTTACATAAAACATGATCTTTGAGTAACGCTAACCAACACCTGATTGAGAATGTAGTTTCAAAACCGCACAAGTAGTCAAAACACTCTAACACTCTAACACTGGAAATGTTGGTACATTTCTGCAAAACATGGACGAGTTGAATGTGGACGTTTTTGCAGTAAGTGACGTAGAACAATGAGCAATGTGCGGAGTAAATGACGTAGTGCATGGAGCGACCGTTATTGAAAGTTACGCGGTTACGAGTATAACAAGCAAAGCGTCCACAGACCTTCAGCGAGGGGACGCTGTTCGTGTCCCGATGAAATCAAAAGTACAAGTTGATGAGAAACATAAGTATGCCGTTTTTATGTATTCACAGTCGCTACGTTGCGTCGCTACGTTGCGTCGCTACGTTGCGTCGCTACGTTGCGTCGCTACGTTGCGTCGCTACGTTGCGTCGCTACGTTGCGTCGCTACGTTGCGTCGCTACGTTGCGTCGCTACGTTGCGTCGCTACGTTGCGTCGCTACGTTGCATTACGTCGTTATCGTTGCGTCGCTACGTTGCGTCGCGTATCGTTGCGTATCGTTGCGTCGCGTATCGTTGCGTCGCGTATCGTTGCGTCGCGTATCGTTGCGTCGCGTATCGTTGCGTCGCGTATCGTTGCGTCGCGTATCGTTGCGTATCGTTGCGTATCGTTGCGTATCGTGGTTTCGTTGCATTGCGTGGTTTCGTTGCATTGCGTGATTTCGTTGCGTAGTTTCGTTGCGTGGTCACGTCGCGACGCTGCGTCACGACGCTGCGTCACGACGCTGCGTCACGACGCTGCGTCACGACGCTGCGTCACGACGCTGCGTCACGACGCTGCGTCACGACGCTGCGTCACGACGCTGCGTTACGACGCTGCGTTACATCAAAATCAATTAATTAAACGTATCGTGGTTTCGTTGCATTGCGTGGTTTCGTTGCATTGCGTGATTTCGTTGCGTAGTTTCGTTGCGTGGTCACGTCGCGACGCTGCGTCACGACGCTGCGTCACGACGCTGCGTCACGACGCTGCGTCACGACGCTGCGTCACGACGCTGCGTCACGACGCTGCGTCACGACGCTGCGTCACGACGCTGCGTCACGACGCTGCGTCACGACGCTGCGTCACGACGCTGCGTCACGACGCTGCGTCACGACGCTGCGTTACATCAAAATCAATTAATTAAACAAATTAATTTCAACCCAAACCACAATCTTTTCTGAAAGTAATTTCGCAGGTTATGAAGTGCAGGGACTTGGGACTTTGACATTTGATGGAGTATTCTAGGTTACTGGTACTGTTACTTGAGTAAAGCATCACAGTTCTTCTTTCACCGACATTCATGCTCCGCTTCTCAGCTCAGAACACAGAGGATGAAGTTCCAAAAAAAAGTGTGAACATGAACAGTTCTTCATCAGCTGAGTCGACTCCGTCTGCTGAAGAAAACAGTGGAAAGCTGCAGAAATAGACTTTTAGAGTTCAACTATAGATGGAAATGACTTGATAAGAGACACTTTCTTTTTGCAGTTTATACAATAAAAAACTGATGGAAATGTTAACAATCCTCACATGCAGCTTCATGCAGCGTGGGACTGTGTGTTGTCACCGTCGCTTTCAAGGCCAAAACACCAGAGAGCAAAAAAATGAGAAGTGTGATGCCATCGAGAGGAAGAAAGCCGTGGCTGCTCTGCACACAATGAGCTGTGAACGCCGGTGAAGCTCAGAGAAGAGGAGGCTGATTCAAGTATCAGAGGACGTTTTCTGGTTCAGGGTTGAACATTTCCACCGTGAATATAAAGCTCGTCGTTAAAATCACGTCCTAAATCATTTCCTCCACAGCAGGCTGGGTAATTAGACGTTACAACATCACAAGTGTGACGTTTAGATTCGTGTTTCCTTGACAGCAGGACAGAAATTCAGCCAGAAATCCTGAATTATCTGCACCTTAAATAACATGTAGCGTCTGGTTTTACAATAAGTCCCCTGAGTGTGTGAGAAACAGGTAACATCGGCTCTCCGGCTTCATCTATATTCCAGTCAATGTGTTGATTTGGCTTCTGCAGCACGACACGCTTCCAGCAGGGCCCGTGTTGCCATGGTTTAGCCGAGCATCAAACCATGGAAACGGTAATCAGGGGGCCACAGCGGTCTGATCGATTTCAAAGGGAGCCAACAATATTAATTTTTGACAAAAGGAAAGAATGACATGGCCTCAGGCGTTCGCCGTCGGTCTCTGAGAGGAGCGCGTGTCTAATGGGATGAAGATTTGATGGGTTTTTCTTTTTCGTCTGAGCCGTTTCAACATGCTGGCGCGTTTAAAATCAAGATATCCACCATTTGTTTTCATGTTTTGGTGGAAGATAGCAGGAAATGTAGCACGCTGAGAGCTTCTAGCTCCGCTTCACGATCCTACAAACTTGTTATTGATGAGAAGAAATCTGGTGATGCTCAATACTTTGTCAACAAATCGCACAAAAAGCAGTGAATGCATCTTCTGACAGGTATTGTGTGAATCACAGCCTGAGAGCTGATAGAGCTCCATTAATAACATCAGTGAGCTCAACCCTAAATACAAATACTCACTCGAGCAAATGTGGATTAATCCGCCGCTGAAAATAGTCCAAACTATTGCAATATTTCCTCCAGTTTGTTTGATAAAAGAACTACATTTACCAGCTGTTTTAGGAGATTCCTGATGCAAGTTGTTTTATTCTGTTTCGAGTCTCAGTGCTCTCGGTTGAATAATGAAGGCACCGTGTGGAGTTCACCACTAGCGGCGCTACAGAGCAGTGATCTTACGAGCAGGTCTTGTGAGGTCAAAGGTGACCCGACACTCAGACATACGAGCCAGCGGTTTAACTGACCGCTGGCTAGTGAACGCGGACGTAAACGGGATTAAAATGACGTTTAAAAGTCGGCTTTACAAATATTTAAGAGGAATTAAATACAATCAACTCGTTTGTTTGACGCAGAAAATGTTTTGACGAGAAACGTCCACAGGGAACCTTTGATGCCCCGAGACGGAGACGCTGAGGGTGTTTGTTGAGATGAACACAGGTCAGCGTGAGCGGGAGAAGACTGACTTTGACTTCTGCAGAAGTCGGATGTTCTCTTAACATCTGGACCGAAGAGAACAGAGAGAATATGCAGAATACATTCCACATGAAAAACAGACGATTACGAAGTAAAACAGCAAGATTTCAAAAGTCTGAAATTCAAACTCAATTGAAACTCTAGAAATGTAAAAATATTTGATTGCTGTGAAACCGAACCAGAAAAGAACCAAATTTCACTTTGATTTGGACGAACTGAAGGTCTGCGGTGACAAAAGACGTTTACTTGTTTTAGACCACCTCTCCTTTATTGAGCCTGCACCTGACCTCACTCTGGATCCAGCATGCACTTTGGTGAAAAGGTGTCTCAACTACAACACCGTGATACTGGATCCCACAGAGCGACTCACACTGACACGAACCGTCGTAGTTCACTGTTAGATTGAACTTCTCTTTCGATTCAACTCTGCAAAGAGAGAGCAAAGGATGGAAAACTCGTTTTTGGTTTTTCTAAATCCTTCTGAAGATGTCAAACATCTGCAATTAGTTTTCCTCATGCTGCTCACCGTGAGGGCATTTCTGTACCGTCTCATTTCTCCAGTCTGAACCAGCTCTCACTTAAAACCCACTTAGAACTGCTCCGCAGTGTTGAAAAGGGACATGACAGCGTTAAACCAGAGCGCATAAGGTCTCCAACAGAAAGCAAGCCTCCCCCTGTAACACCATGTGTTGTGCACATAAGAACAATCCGTGCGTCTCATTAGGCATTCGTCGCTGACATTTTCCTCAGAGTTAGATTTCTTCATCCTGCCGGTTAATTAAGTTAGAAAGCCGTCGTTAAAGCCGTCACGCAGCATTTCCATCAGCTCACATCTGTGAAGCGCTTTCATCACCAAGCGGACCGAATACCAGCAGATCCTCAGACAGAGGACATGTCAGCGCTTTCACCTCAGAATCAGGAAAACAAGAGAATGTGGGCAAACGATCACCAACCGCATGATGCCATCGACCTTTTTATTCATTTCTTTATTTTTTTCAGTTTTCACAACAGCAGCAGTCTTATTTCGTGTGCGCTCTCGAGTGGGTTGTATCTGATCCTCAGAGCGGTTACAGTGCATCGCCTGATGTGCGCAGAAGCGTTGTACAGCAGAAGCTAACCTGGATCAGATCGACGGAGAAGAGTTTCACACTGAGCGGATCAATACTGAACACAAAGAGGCAAATTCACCACAGAGCTGCAGCCTCAAATATCCAACATGGCTGCTGGAGATTCTAAAAAGAAAGTCTCTTTGCATGACGAGATGAGGCCCGTGCGGTCATCTGGCAGCCATCTTTGATGTGGTGAGGGGGAAGTGACAGCGAGACTCTTTTACTGGTGCAACAAAGTCCCTGCAGCTGTCTTTTGTTTTTTCCCTCATGAACTTTAATAACAAATGCATTTTCTCAACTATTTTTAAAAAATATATTTGGGGTACATTTTTTGGCTTTTGTTGCTAAGACGATGAGCTAATTGATACCACTCTCATGTCTGCATGTTAAGAAGCTAGAGTCACCAGGCGGTTAGCTTAGCTTAGCATAAAGACTGGAAACTGCTAGCCTAGCTGCGTCCAAAGTTTAAAATACACCAACACATCTAAAGCTCAGTCAATGAAACATGTCACAGTGTTGCTAGGTGTCTTTTTTTTACTTTGCGCTCAGCCAGGCTAGCCGTTTCCACTTGTTTCCAGTGTTTATGCTAAGCTAAGCTAATTGTCTAGCTAAACACTTAAAGGGGAACCTGTGTTTCCAGCGTTCTACTGCGTATGTTTTAAAAGCATTTAAGGAGTTCAAGTCTGATAAAGGTCCTCGAGTGACGTCAGCGGTCGAGCTGCATTGTGGGTAATGTAGGCGCCAGGAAGAAGAACGCGTGTAATAAAAGAAGAAGATATTTGTGGTTCTGCTGCTTCGACATGAGACTGATTTTAATTCATCAAACTCTCAGCAAGAAAGCCTCAATAATAAAACTAGTTTCTGAGATCAAAATTTGCTAAATTATTGCTAAAATATTTTCTCTATATTTAATATATTTCTTTTTACTTTTAAATTATATTTCATAAAATCTTATTTATGGCTTCTCTACCGTTACTTCTGAGGATTCCCTTCAGTTTCATTTCGTTTTTGGGCCTAAAAAACGATCACATTTTAGAATTGTGAAGCTAAAGAAAGAAATAATTTGCCTTTGGAGACTCGCCATCTTTAATCTGTTCACGGTGTTAACACCTCCAGAACAGAACCTCGGCGTCCTCAGTGGTACTGCAGCTGCGGTCCTGATGATTTCCATCTCCAGCACTTTGTTGCTGTTGCACTTCTTGCATCTTTTTTCTCAAGAGATTCTTCTTTCTGTTTCCCTTGAAGGGATGAGCAGCAGCTACAGCTTGACATTTCTCATGTCTCTGGTGGGAGGAGCCGGTGATTTGGATCAGAATAACGTTTTACAGCATTTTAAAAGTCATCTTCTACACTTTTTATCGGTTTTAGTTGTTTGTTTCTTCCGGGGCCTTGTGTGTTTGTTTAGCCTGACATGAAATGGAACATCGAAGCTCATATCAACATTTAAGAATGCATCTTTAACAAGAGGGCCGGTAGATAAGAGTGGCTTGTTTTTTACAACACCGGCTCTTCATTCCCTCAGACGGTCACGTTGCACTATTTTACAGCATTCGGCTGAGCGACATCCAGACTCTTCAGCAAATCAAAGTCAAAACCACACTGATGGATACAGATTCGTACATTTACACTCAGTTAGGAGCCTTTGTGTTAGCGTGAACACCAGCCACAGCAAGAAAAAGAAGCGATAGAACATACACTGGCCTACGAGAACAAAACCAAATCTGTGTCTTTTTCTTCGTCTCAAACTAAAACCATGCTCTTCTCTCCATCTGGGGCCAGGCACGTCTGAGGAACAAAACTAAAAAGCGTGTTTGTAGGCACCAGTATTTCCCCTTATTGAGTCAGGAAAATGAAACATAAATCTCCTTTTTTTTCTTTTTTGGCCTTTGGGCTCGTGGTAGCTTATTCCTAAGCTGTTTGTGCTTACAAGCCGACTGACGTCGACTGTCAAACTCTTATGGCAAAGTGAGTCTGCAGGCTGCAGTCCATGCAGCACGTACAGGGGGGGGGGGTACGGGCTTCACGAACACCTGCAAACCAGTCTGCAGCTTCCAACTTCCTCACATCCAGCAGCTACAGCAGGCTGTTCCTCTTTTGTTATTCCACTGGTTGAGTTAATGGAAGCCGTTCTTCTGCCATCACACGATGACGCGATGCAGACTGGATGGCAGGTCAATGCATCTCTGCAGCCACATTATCATCAACAATGTGGGTGTTTGGAGATCTTGTCCTCAGGGGGGAAACCTGTGGAGGGAAATATCTGAGGCTGATGGGTTTGATTCAATTTTACACAGATGATGAGAGGATTTGAGGGGGGGGGGTAATGGCTGGTGGTCGTCGCTCATGCCCTGAAGCATCTGAACCGTATTAGTTTGTGGAAAGCCTGCTTGAAGTCCTCGTTGGACATGGTGTAAATGATGGGGTTGATTAGAGAGTTGAGGTAACCCAGCCAGGTGAAGATGTCAAATAGCTCCGGGTGGAAGCAGGACTCGCAGACAGGCACTAGAAGGGTGTAGATGAAAAACGGGAGCCAGCAGATGATGTAGGCTCCCAGGATTATTCCCAAAGTTTTGGTCGCCTTCCTCTCTCTGGCTGCGGAGATGCGCTTCTTCTCCAGCAGCGCGTCGGACACAGTGACTTTGACTTGGTTCACGTTGGCGGACGAGGTAGTGTCGCAGGAGGAG
>CM051705.1:1219691-1232191 GCA_028022725.1 Lycodopsis pacificus | reverse complement strand
AGTGTACTTTATACTGTACCACATCTCAGAGGTACATGTACTCTTTACTGTACTACATCTCAGAGGTACATAGTGTACTTTATACTGTACTACATCTCAGAGGTACATGTTGTACTTTATACTGTACTACATCTCAGAGGTACATAGTGTATAAAGCCTCTTTAGTCCGGATGGAAGTGCAACAGCCGACATCAGCGTCGAGTGTTTATTTCACACTTTTTCTTAACGAGGTTGAAACGAGCAGCTCGAAGTGAAAACAAACATTCAGAGTGTGAGTAAGACGTCCGAGAACACGGTCACCAGGAAAGACGGAGTGAGAGCAGATCAAACACACTACGGCTCCAGTTAAAGATCAAATAAAGGAACTCCTGTACAGACATGCATGGTTCCCAGAGGATGAATCCCACTGACTTTAATGTGAAATATCTTGACAATTAATTGATGTAATGCGATGAAATTTGGTGAGAATATTCATGTCCCTATCCGGATGAATTCTATCAACACTTGTGATCCCTTAACTTCACATCTAGCGCCATCAACAGGTCAACATTTGAATAAGTCCAATACTTACCTGCGAAGCTACTGACATTCGCTGTACTTTGTTTTTTAGTGCTAGTTAGCAAATGTTTGCAACGGCGGCAGGCCGGCAGCATGTACATGGGTAGCTCCCATGCATTTGGCTTCATTTTTTGATCTTAAATTGTTGAACTTTCTGTGTTAATTACTGGAGCACCAATGACATATGACAGAATATGTTCAGCAACATCTGAGAAGGAAGTTTGAGGATTAAGAGCAGCAGACTTTGAGACGATCGCCGCTCCACGGTCGACCAACACCAAGACCTGCTGGACCAAAGCGCCACCAAACTGTCCCAGGGAGGAGAGCCCAGATGGAAGCTAAGCTAACCCAGCTAGGACCTGAGGCTACTCCACTACCCAGCATGCTCCTGGCTGACTGATGCCCGGTTGCAGGGAAAAAAAGATGGATGAAATAAGACTTCCAGGTGAACTGTTGAGGATCTCCACACAGACCTGGATCCATCGTGGTCCAGCATCAAGCTGAACCTGATGATGTCGGCCTTATTATCATTTTAAGAAATATTCAGAGTACTTACAATGAAAAGACTCGGTGCCAAAATAAAAGAGGAAGAGGTCCAATAGACCACTTTACAACCTCCACCCCTGTATTTTATTTCTACCTTGTTTCATTTCACTTGGTGTGTGTTTTATTTATTTACTTACAGTTATGTCCATTGCGTACCTGTTTTAGGAAGCTCAGACCTGTAACAAACTGATATTATATATTATTAATGTAAAACAATAATGAATGATGTCATTAGCACTGGCTGAGAACAATCTTATAGACGGACCGGAACAAGGTGATGATTGGTTGACGCTTCGCCTTGAGACCAGCTTCACTCTTTATGCTAAACGTTAGCATGTGGATGCTAAAAGAAACACATGGCAATCAGTGGGGAGGAGAAAAGTGACATGAGGTCAGATTTGAGGAGCTGCACTTGATGCAACTTTTGTAGGTTTGTTCTGTTCCCTATATTCCAAACTGAAGCACCTTTTAGCGGCTTGTTACTTTAGAGGCAGCGCTGGCTGGAAAATGATTTTTTTTCTCAGGGTCTATATCATTTGCACAACCAAAAGCGAGATTTCATACATGAATAATTCATCCCCACTTATTTTTCATACTGCCAACGTTCACACGGCACATCACATCCACCCTGTGCAGATTGATATCATGTTGCTGAGTCACAAAGCAAAATTTGAAAAAAGGGTATTCCTGCAGAGAGACGTCTTCATCCAACATGGTAGTTTGTGGAGTTATTGACTTTAACGTTTTATCTGTGCAAATATCATTTGAGAATATGTATATTACATGTAGTGTGGGAGATGCACCGTTTATACTGCAGGTGTGCAGATAACATGAGGGAGGTTCAATTATTAATATCACATTATTAACCTGAATAAAGTGAGTAAAATACCCCAAAATGTGGGTGAAAATACACCATTAAAAGTAGTAAAAAGAGTGCTTCATTCAAAATCTTACTGAAGTGAAAGTACAGAATTATATATATATATATATATATATAATTCTGAAATATTAAATTTGAAGCAGGACAGTCCGAGATATCCTAACTTATTTTGTCCTTATTGGTCAAGATACAACTACACTTCCCATAATGCAACTCAATCAGCAACTCAATCCATGCTCGTGATTAATGAACATATCTTCATGTTTTAAATTTTAAGAAATTGGTCGAGTGCTCCTTTGAAAGAAGTAAAAGTGAAAATACGCCAACCTGTACTTAAAATCACCTTAATTTTAAGTTAAGTTGCTCCATTTATATTGTGAAAAAAATCAAACTTGAAATTAGGAAATACTGAACTAAAGTTGACTTGCATTTAAATAAATATAAATATATCCTATATATATATATATATATATATATATATATATATATATATATATATATATATATATATATAATACTTTAAAGGTTTCAATACAGCCTAAAAAGACCTGTTAAGAAGAGCACGGTTGTATGTAAAATCTGAAGCGACTACTTGTCAAATAAATGTAGTGGAGTAAAAACTACATTATGTCACTCTTAAATGTAGTAGATTAGAAGTATAAAAGTAGCATGAAACTGAAATAATCAAGTACAAATACCCCATAATTGTACTAAAGTATTTAACAGTTATATTCCACCTCTGGCTGTGAGAAGAGACCCACATGAAGAGATCCTTCTGTAATGTTTGATCCACCATCTTTCTTTTGTTTGGTCACAGAATTCTACGGGTCACAGATTTGGGTGTAACACCTGTCCAGTGTAAAGCTATGGTAGTAGCATCGCTAACGTTACGATTGTAAACGTTTATTGTGACGTTGAGGCGATGGAGAGTAACGAGTGTCATTCAAAAGGTAATTATTAATTATTTAAAAAAGGTTATTTAATTAGTTTGACAGGTGACGTTCGTTGCTCAAACCGGAAATGTCACGTAACGTTAAACTGACGTTGTGTTTCGTGAGCTAAAATAGCGTCACAGTAACTTTAGCTAACGTTAGCTAGCTAGCTAGTTAGTTAGCTAACGTAGCTATAGTTTGCCATAGTTTAGCTTAACTTACTGCTGTAGCGTAACAACAATCATACATTGGGCACCGGACTGATCTGGGGATTGGATGAAAGTAATAAAACAAGATGAACAAATGAAATGTTAACCTAATAACTTCCATTTGATTTCATGTCCGATAATGGACGCATAGCAAAAAGCTAGCCAACAGCTGTAATTGTCTATAGCCTAAACGAACAACTAAGCTACTTTCCTCAATCATACAATACAGTTTTGTGAGACACTTAAATCTTACAAAAGGAAATAATAAGTGGAAACGAGGAGAACGTAATCTTAAAGAAGAGTGGGACATGACAAAATAATATGATTGATCATCCTAAAAGTAAAGTAAACTCTGGAGAACATATTGTGAGTTGAACATGAAGACCTCAAACAAACCATTCTGTTATGATTGCAATATCCTACATTGTGGTTAAAGGTAAATATGTAATTTCCTGAAAAATCGAGTAAGTAATCACAAAATATAGACCTCAATGACACATTTTAAAGTGATTTTGTGTGTTTATTTATTCATGGTTGAACATTTACTTTGAAATGCCCACTTAAGTAAGCTCTTGAGGAAATGTACATTCCATCAGCACCACATTGTGTTCAGTCAACGTAGACAGGCCTCCAGCCAAGTATACACACATTTATAGGGCTGCAACTAACTCAATTCATTTACAATTTATCTCGTAATTATTTCATGACAAGTCGATTCATTGTTTGATCTGTTAAAATAGCACAAAAAGCCCAAAGTGACAGCTTTGAATTGCTTATTTTGTCTGACCAACAGTCAAAAACCCAAATATATTCAGTTTACTCTCATATTAAACACATGAAAGCAACAAATCATGAGCTGAGAAGCTGGAATTTTAATAAATAAAAACTGCTAGCACATCATTTTTTTGTTTATAGACTAATTGAGTATTTTTGTCAGTTCACTGGTAAGTGGCTGTTTTTAAAACATTCAATTAAATAACAAAACATTAATTTGAGGGCTTAAGGACGGTTGGCTGCTGGTTAGCCAGGGTAGCCTGTAACCAGTGTAGCATTAAAGCATGGTGGAATTAGCGAGCAAGCTAACTAGAGCCAGCTCGCCAGAGTAGCTAGCATCTGCGTTTACTATCTACGATAACCAGTGACGTAAGTGACGTTGTTCAAAGTTTATGTGCAGATTGTCTTTTTGATTCTTTACATTTTATTTTGTTTGAGTATAAATGCCTCCGTTCATGCTCGGAGCTTGCGCGCCGTCAGCGGAGGCTCGCAAATCGTAACTCTTGTGAATCATGTATCTTCTCTTAAAACTGTAAAGTGGCCGAGTTTCCGGATTCTCTTGCCTCTGTGGTTTCTATGTTTTGTTGGGTTTTCCCTAAAAAACTGTGGCCCCCATCCTTCCCTCTGTTCCAGCAGCGAGTCGGGCGGACTGGCGTTTCATCAAAGACAAAGCGGCCGTGGCCGTGGCTATCATAAAGAACAAGCCCTCGGGAATGAGTGGCGCCGAGTACGCCGAGGATCTGGCCCTCTGGTGGAGGCGCCGCGATGAAAGCCGGGAGGAAACGGCCCGAAGGCTTCAGCAGGAGGTGCTGAGGCTGCAGCAGGAACTGCTGTTGACCAGAGCGACGTCAAGCAGGAGGAGCAGCACGGAGGCAGCAGGTACTTCTTCCTCCATTGCTACTAAATCAAGTAGAATGATCCGACAAGCAGGAACACGTCTGCTCCTGATGACAGTTATACTTCTGTATTTACATTAAATATATGTAGTAAAAGGTGCAGCAGTGGAGGAATGTAACTAAGTACTGTTACTTTAGGTACTTGTGTACTTTGCTTGAGTATTTACATGATCTGCTACTTCCTACTCCTCCACTACACTAAATATTGTACTTTTTACTGTACTACATCTCAGAGGTACATGTTGTACTTGTTACAGTACTACATCTAAAATAAATAATAGATAAAAATATATCAGTAAAACACAAAGTTTAGAACCATAAATGTTTGACGAAAGTGCACATTAGATTAGGTACATGTTGTACTTATTACAGTACTACATCTCAGAGGTACATGTTGTACTTGTTACTGTACTACATCTCAGAGGTTTACGTTTTGTGGATTATTTTGTGGTATTACTACTTCAAATGAAGGATCTGAATACTTTATCCAACACCGTCTGAAAGTAAAAGTGTTGTAATAATGAATTGTTGCAGAGAAGCTGATTCAACAGACGGGAACAGAGAGGTGAGCTTTTGTTGAAACATTGATGAAGATATGAAGAGCTTTTCTCTGCTGAGGCCTTCAGTCTGAGGAGGATATGTGAAGGACGGACTCGTCATGATGATGATGATGATGATGACACATAAAGCAAATCCTCACGTTTGAAAACTTAAGTTTTCCGTTTCAATCTTCCAGGTCACGACGACGTAATGGACGACGCTTCTCAGGATCTGTTCGGTCCAGGAAGTGAGGCGTACAGCGCCGACCTCCAACCAGGCTGCGGCTCGGAGACCCCTGAACTCCTGGAGATCCAGGACCCCCAACCTGCCACCCCCATCCCTCAGCCTCCAGTGCCAGGATGTCCTCGTGGAGAACCCGCGGTTCGTCACGTACAGTTCCTCCAGTCGCTGTGCACCCTCCACCGAGTAGAAGAGAGCGACCGAGGCCTGGAGTCCCTGTGGTTCAGCCCCGAGGAGGGCGATGCCGGGTCCGTGTTGGCGGACTCCGTGTGCCAGCTCCTGGACTCGGTGGTGGCGGCGTGCCGGGACCCCCCTCCTCCTCCGCTGGGACCCGGAGAACCGGTCCTGCAGGCCTGCCGGGTGGCGGCCCGAGCGGTGGACCTCTTCTGCTCCCAGAGGCTGCCGTCGGTGGAGTTCAGGAGGCGGGTGGAGGAGTCGCTGAGGGAGCTGACGGAGCTGCTGCTGCACAGAGATCAGCTCAGCGAGGTGAGTAAAGCATGCAGTGTGCTTCCTTAATCATCTGGAATAGATCAGATCTATGAACAAGCACCAGTTCACCTCATTGTTGTCTGGTCCTGGTCTCTTGGACGCTCAGCAGGATCAAAGTTTAATAGACTTTGTTCCGTCAAATGTTTATGAATGTGTATTTTCAACCTCATCACACTGGTGTTAAGATCAACATTTATTATTCTAAAATTTGACCTACGTGTCTGTTTCATTATGTGGCGTTACATCCAATTTCTTCACTTTCAGTTAGACGGAAGAAATACTTAATTTAATAATTATGTTATTAATATTAACATGATATATTTAGATAGATATATAGATAGATATATGACATGTATATATATATCTCGGCTCTGAAAAATGAAGCCAAAGCTTCACGTGTTAAAGCTGCATTCTCTCTAGTGGCCACCAGGGGGCGACTCCTCTGGTTGTATAGAAGTCTATAGAAAATGACTCTACTTCTCTCTTGATTTATTCCCTCAGTAAACATTGTAAACATGAGTTTATGTCTCAATCTCTAGTTTCAAGTCTTCTTCAATACAGCATGATGTTCATTTAGTACATGATGGTCCATTTAGAGTCACACAGACCATAAAGCAGGGGATGCTTTAGGGCGGGGCTACTGTGATTGACAGGTCTCTACGTCACTCCTCCTCAGTCCAGATATGGTCACTTCCTGTTCATCAGTTGCAAAAAAATAAGATGGCGACGGCCAACATGCTGAACTCGAGGCTTCAAAACGTCCACAAACCAACGAGTGACGTCACCATGACTACGGCCACTCCTTATACACAGTCTATGCTTAACACACGTAACATTGTAACGACATAAGTTCTTTTGTCATGCTGACTTTCTGTGTGCATTTGATGTAATGTGAGAAACACACACCTCCTAATGTCTCCTTTCATTTCAAACATCGCAGTCAGCTCCTGACTTGAAAGGTGGCTATTAAAAAGTTTTCGTCTTCCTCCGCAGCATGAATAATTAACATGTTCTCAGCGGTGACGGCACAAAGCAGCAAGTATCAAAACTTTCATTTTCCTGGCACAGCAGGTGAAAAATATCTGACATGACATATATTAGATACAAAGACAAGAAGATAAATCTCACTAAACCAAAGAGAGATTCGAAGTGATCCCCTGAACGTTCGTGCAGACGCACAAATGAAACATTCAAATAAAGCTGCCATGAATAGACGGAGATGAGATTCTGGGATTATTAGCGTTATTAGGGAGCTTTACTCTGCAGCAGTTGGAGTACAAAAACAAGTTGTAATACCTCCCAATCTCCCAGGAGCATCATTAAAGATTCATGATGTTTTATTTTACAGAGGGCAGGACTATTGGTTTGTTTGTGTAAAGAAATATGTGATGACTCAGCTTAATGTATTCCGCCGCTGCAGCCGAGAGCTTGTAGGTAAAAGTTAGAATTGATCGTCGGTGTGCTGGAAACCAGAGAGAGTGTGATGAGGTTAAAATGGGCCCAGTATGTTTTCTGTGCACACTTTCATAGATTCATGGAGGAGCATTTTGAAACTGCAACGAATAATTATTCTCTTTTTTTCCTCTTCAATAAAATGACAGCTCCTCCCCAGTCCAAATATGGTCACTTCCTGTTCACTGGTTGCAAAAAAAAACACCAGACGGCCGTGATCCAAGACAGCGACGGGGAACTAGAAGCTTGATATTGTGGTAACAGACGGAGAGTTGTCTCTTCTAGACGCCGTGCTGCTGCAGGGGACTCGCCATCGTTTCCCTCCCCAGCTGTGTCATCAAACAATGAAAACGATGGCACGAGAGTCGGCTAAGTGCTCGCAGTCTGAAGTGTGTCTGGAGGAGGTGATGCTGCGAGCGGCTGCACTTTACCCAGCAGGAAGGCTCCGGCCTCCACAGCAGAAGGAGAGCTCTCCTTTCTCCGTTCCTGGCTCAGGTTTCTCAGACACGCCTTGAGCGGCTGTTGCCGTCTACGAGGAAGCAGACTGGACAAGATGAAGAGCCCAGACCATGAAATTGCAGAATCTTGAATCCCAAGTGGAGTCATTCAAATGTCACTCTCCCAATGAGGTTTGACTGCAGGCATATTCCGTAGTAATAACCTTTGAGAGGAGAGCGGTTTGGTGTCTGGCCGGCCTCACGCAGCCTCACACCGGCATCATCTAACCGTGTCAACCTTTTGTCCACCAGACCAACTTTCATTACCTTCTTATTGCATCCAGCTCGCCTCATGTGCTTCAACCCCGAACAGAACGCTCGACTTCCCCTTTCATGTCTCCATTCATCTCCAGACAATGCTACCTGTCACTCGTATGGCGACAACATTTGCCTGTAAATATGAAAACTGGTTGTTTTACTGTCGTGCTTTGGAAGAAGACGCTCAGTGCACAGAGGCTGGTGCAGTTGTGTGTTTTTTCCAGGCAGCAACCTCCGGTTCTGACCAGTGAAGCCAGTGCTTCATGTGTTGAAGCCGCGTTCTGGCGGTTACGCCATGAGACTCGTTGTAGTCCTGTTTCTTGAGTGTGACGTCAGTACTGATTACAATAGAAAAGGACAAAGGAGAATAAGTGTAGCTTGCCATCAGTGGTGAATCACAATCACAAAATCCAAACACTTCAAACAGCAGCTCTTCAAGTTCTTTGTTGTTGTTTCTGTTCTCAAAGTCAACCAGCAGCTCGCTGTGTTTGTGCACCAGAAGGCTAAAGAGGTGAGAGAAGGAAGGAAGGCCGAGGACAATCTGGTTAGAAAAACAATGTGCTCCCTTCAATTGTTTCAAAATTCTGAATGAATCTGTTGGATGGGAGAGTCATCCCGACCATCTCAACACGATGTCCTCGCGTCATTCAGCGCTCGAGAGGTAATCAGCAGCAGAGGCAAATAGAATTCCTCGTTAAGCTGCTCTCGTTGTGAAGAACAACCAAACACGCCTCTCTGATCAGCTGTAAGCATCAAACTCTTTCAGCTCTGCACTTCCAAAATTGTGCGAGGCTACTAGTTGAATTCCCCCCAAAACCCCCAGTGAAAGGACAACAATGGTCACGGTGCCCCTGAGCCAAACAATTGATCCCCAGCTGCTGCTGAGGCGCAGGAGCTGCCTGCTGGCACGACAACAGACTGATGTGTTGAGAAATATGAAAAGCTGAGTGAATATAAATGAGGCTGTTGCTGAATGTGAGCATGCATACGAAGCACAGTCCCTCCAGGGTCAGGAGGAATTAAAACCTGCAGCAGCAGCAGCAGCTAGCGGTTAGCTGCATGTGTTTTTAGGACGGAACACGTCGTGTAATAATATATAAATCCCCTAAAAAGACCAAGCCATCAGTATCTACTAACAAGTGTTGAGCAGCTGTTCATATAGAGTTTATTTAGACTCGATCCCAAACACAAATACTCACTAGAGCACCAAATGTGGATTAATCCACCGCAGGAAATAGTCCCCAACAGAACACACTATGTCCTGTGTGTTTTATGAATGAAGACAGTAACCAGCTGTTTCAGGAGGTTACTGATTCGTGTTTTTAAAAGATTCACGTCAGTAGAATTCAATGAGCTCGGAGCTGAGAGACGGACAGGAAGTGAGACAGTACTGAGAGACGTGTTGTTGGTTTTAGTCTTTTTGAGGCGACAACCTCCGGTTCTGTGTCTTAAAGCTGCATTCTCTCCAGTGGCCACCAGGGGGCGACTCCTCTGGTTGTATAGAAGTCTATAGAAAATGACTCTACTTCTCTCTTGATTTATTCCCTCAGTAAACATTGTAAACATGAGTTTATGTCTCAATCTCTAGTTTCAAGTCTTCTTCAATACAGCATGATGTTCATTTAGTACATGATGGTCCATTTAGAGTCACACAGACCATAAAGCAGGGGATGCTTTAGGGCGGGGCTACACGCTGATTGACAGGTCGACACCAGAGACGTGTACAGTGTCTCTACGTCTCCTCCTCAGTCCAGATATGGTCGCTTCCTGTTGATGTTGCTTTAAAGTTGTGAAGGTTAGTGAATAGAGAGTTTTATAGAATCTCTCTCTGAGTAAAATCTTGTTTTTTTTCTCCAAACCTTCAGCTCCGGTCTGCAGAGCAGCTGATGGAGTATCTGATCACGCTGGGGGGCAGCAACATGTCGAAGTCCTTCCTCATTCGTCACATCCTCTCTCTGATCAGCGCCCTGGCCGACCAGCTCTGGCACTTCTTCCAGGTAACAACCACCCAAAGCTCTCTCTCTCTCTCTCTCTCTCTCTGTCTCTCTCTCTCTCTCTGTCTCTCTGTCTCTCTGTCTCTCTCTGTCTCTCTCTCTCTCTCTCTGTCTCTCTCTCTGTCTCTGTCTCTCTGTCTCTCTCTCTCTGTCTCTCTCTCTCTCTCTCTCTGTCTCTCTCTGTCTCTCTGTCTCTCTGTCTCTCTCTGTCTCTCTCTCTCTCTCTCTCTCTCTCTCTCTCTGTCTCTGTCTCTCTGTCTCTCTGTCTCTCTCTCTCTCTCTCTCTCTCTCTCTCTCTCTCTCTCTCTCTGTCTCTCTCTCTCTCTCTGTCTCTCTCTCTCTGTCTCTCTCTCTCTGTCTCTGTCTCTCTCTGTCTCTCTCTGTCTCTGTCTCTCTCTGTCTCTCTCTCTCTGTCTCTCTCTATCTCTCTCTCTCTATCTCTCTCTCTCTATCTCTCTGTCTCTCTCTCTCGCTGTCTCTCTCTCTCGCTACTCACCTGTGGTTCAAGGCTCTCGTGCACCAGGCGTCGACCTCCGGGTCTGAAGAGTGAAGTCCAGGCTTCCTGTGTTTCAAGCGTTACCCAGCATGCCATTTGATGACGCAACAGTAAATGTTGTAGCGAGCGACGGAGAACGAGGTTTACCCAGCATGCCGTGAATAATGTAAAGTATATTTGTACCCTCGGTTCAGACCAAATGAACTGCAGCACAGCTGTGACACATCTTTTAGCAGGTGCAACCTTTTTACCCTTTAACTCAAACATCGGGGGCGGACACGCCTCCAGCACGACATCACGACATCACGGGAGCACGTGATTAAACGGCTGAGCTGCAGGACGTTCCGACTGCATTCTGAACAGCAACAGCTGTATTTCCACTGGAGCACTCGGTGATGCCGGTAAAGTGAGCGGCGTGCGTCATCATCGGGCTCTGCTTTGCATTGATGACAGCTATCAACGCGCAGCCTTACTCGTGATAACTGCAAACGGAAAAAGGACGCGAATCCTTCAGCAGAGTGATGAATGAGAACGATGATTCCACGATACTTTCTACTGATTTACCTGATTGATAATAACACCCTGTGTGTGAATGAGCCAGCTGATTCTAGGCAACGTGATTTTAGTTTATTAAAATCACGATACGATGTCCTTGAATTAAAGCCGGAGTTACAACGAACAATATAATTCCTCCAGCTCTACACTAAGAGGTGCAACGTACGCTTGAGTCTTTATATTTTTATACTTTTCTCTCCATCATACAGTTCCCGCCTTCTTCCTCGTTGAGCCGCAGCAGATAAACATTTATTTACATCTGTTATACTACGAGGTGACTCTGGTGCAGCATCTTTCTATGGGGCGTCTTTGTTGTTGTACCATGATGTTCATTTAGTACATGATGGTCCATTTAGAGTCACACAGACCATAAAGCAGGGGATGCTTTAGGGCGGGGCTACACGCTGATTGACAGGTCTCTACCAGAGACGTATACGGCGTCTCTACGTTGCTCCTCCTCAGTCCATATGTGGTCACTTCCTGTTCACTGGTTGGGAAAAAAACAAGATGGCGACGGCTGAAATGCTGAAACCGTAAGCTGTCTGTATCATTACAGTTGCATTGAATAGTAGTTGTGCTGTTGTTATTAAGATATTAAACCTACCACCTGTTTTGGAGACGTTTGGAGATGTTTTGGAGACGTTTGGAGGTGTTTTGGTGGTGTTTTGGAGGCGTTTGGAGGTGTTTTGGAGGCGTTTGGAGGTGTTTTGGTGGTGTTTTGGAGGCGTTTGGAGGTGTTTTGGAGGCGTTTGGAGGTGTTTTGGTGGTGTTTTGGAGGCGTTTGGAGGCGTTTGGAGGTGTTTTGGTGGCGTTTGGAGGTGTTTTGGTGGTGTTTTGGAGGCGTTTGGAGGCGTTTGGAGGTGTTTTGGAGGCGTTTGGAGGTGTTTTGGAGGCGTTTGGAGGTGTTTTGGTGGTGTTTTGGAGACGTTTGGAGGTGTTTTGGAGGCGTTTGGAGGTGTTTTGGTGGTGTTTTGGAGGCGTTTGGAGGCGTTTGGAGGTGTTTTGGTGGCGTTTGGAGGTGTTTTGGTGGTGTTTTGGAGGCGTTTGGAAGTGTTTTGGAGGCGTTTGGAGGTGTTTTGGAGGTGTTTTGGAGACGTTTGGAGGTGTTTTGGAGACGTTTGGAGGTGTTTTGGTGGTGTTTTGGAGGCGTTTGGAAGTGTTTTGGAGGCGTTTGGAGGTGTTTT
>CM051705.1:1202191-1214691 GCA_028022725.1 Lycodopsis pacificus | reverse complement strand
GCTTTATTAAGTCTGCCAAAGCTGCTCAACTGAAAGCGGTCGATGCTGCAGTGACTTGAGCCAATATTCAGACCAATCGGCTGCAGCGCCAAGTACATTTAAAGAGCAGGGATTTGGCCCACACATTCAGCTGCACTAAGAAATCCAAACTGTGACTGTCCACCAGTTTACTCCCCAAATCCACTGATTCACTCTCACGACTTTAAATGCTCAACATGTCAGCAAAGGAACATTTAAATAGACTCTGCTCTCCTCTTGGGATCCATGTTGTTCACTGAGAGAAGGAAAGCATGATGGGGGAATGACTTATGCAGCATAATGGAGCTTTATTTAGCTGAGATGTGGAGTAACATCCATTCTTCATATATATTTACAATCGATTTGTCGATTTTTACCCATTTAAAGGTTCTTTATCTGAACCGAGGTCAAAGGAATGAAGTTGTAGATTGTAAAACTAAAGGAAATTAGTTTTATTGGACTATATTAATGAAAACGATGAATTGATTTTCATAATCTTTGTTGATTAACTCGTCGCGATCGACTCATCATTTCAGTTCTTGAACTTTCCAATTGGAACAAATCTTTCCGATTATTCTGAAACCAAATCAATCAAACCTTATTAGCACAGCACCTTTCATACGTAGTGCGGTGCAAAGTGCTTCGACTATGAAACCAAAGATAACACCAATAAGTGTGGACTGAGAAAAGTAAAAAATACAATATACATTTGAATTATACATTTTATCTGCGATGTCGGGAGGTTGTGTTTTGATGTTCATGACGGTGCCGTTGGCTCTGTTTTTAATCAGACGTTTAATCTGGTGGCCGTAACTTTCACACTGGAGAAGCAGAGAAAAGAAGACGGTTTCTCACTTGAATGCAGCTGAAATCGTCCAACGTAAACAATAGTAAAACGTAATGTATGTATCCGCCCCCCGGTGGTTCGGATCCGCTCCAGAATGTTATGGGTTCTTACTTAACCCGAGCTGCACCCTTCCACCAAGTTTCATGTAAATCCTGTTATCAGTTGTTTCTGTTATCTGCTGACAAACATCAACATAAACATCATAAACAGAAGCCAATAAGACCAAAACCAGCTGAAAGGCTGTGAAGCTCTGCAGAGATATTTGATCCATTGTTGACTATAATAAGCTGAGAAAATACCGAACAGAACGACTCTTTGTGTTTGTTGCATGATTGAGTAATTAATGAGTAATGAGCTTACTGTCGACTATTAGAAATGATTGGTGTTGAAACGCCCCAGAGTTCCTGTTTGAAGAGTCTCGGTCAGCCGACATGTGACGGATCTGAAGAACGATCAGATCGAGGTGCAAAAAAACAACTTGATGGACAATTATCTGAGGATCAAAGCCGTCCTCTGTCCTCAAAGCACATCGCTGCTCTCATTAGCGCACTAGCCAGGAAGCACAATCACACCCGGTTGATCAAAGTCCCTTGATAAAAACTAAACCTGGGAGCCTCTGTGCTCTAACACGCCACTGAAATATTAAAGAGGCGTTCAACACACCTCAACCTTTGGTTCAGGATTATTCAAATAAAACAGTCTTTAGTTTCACAGAAAACCATATAGAACATGCAACATAGATCCCTTTAATTTATAGCATTAAACCATATAGAACATGCAACATAGATCCCTTTAATTTATAGCATTAAACCACATAGAACATGCAACATAGATCCCTTTAATTTAGAGCATTAAACCATATAGAACATGTAACATAGATCACTGTAATTTAGAGCATTAAACCATATAGAACATGTAACATAGATCCCTTTAATTTATAGCATTAAACCATATAGAACATGCAACATAGATCCCTTTAATTTATAGCATTAAACCACATAGAACATGCAACATAGATCCCTTTAATTTAGAGCATTAAACCATATAGAACATGCAACATAGATCCCTTTAATTTAGAGCATTAAACCATATAGAACATGTAACATAGATCACTGTAATTTAGAGCATTAAACCATATAGAACATGTAACATAGATCACTGTAATTTAGAGCATTAAACCATATAGAACATGCAACATAGATCCCTTTAATTTATAGCATTAAACCACATAGAACATGCAACATAGATCCCTTTAATTTAGAGCATTAAACCATATAGAACATGCAACATAGATCCCTTTAATTTAGAGCATTAAACCATATAGAACATGTAACATAGATCACTGTAATTTAGAGCATTAAACCATATAGAACATGTAACATAGATCACTGTAATTTAGAGCATTAAACCATATAGAACATGTAACATAGATCCCTTTAATTTATAGCATTAAACCATATAGAACATGTAACATAGATCACTTCATTATAGAACATTAAACCATATAGAACATGCAACATATATCACTGTAATTTAGAGCATTAAACCACATAGAACATGCAACATAGATCCCTTTAATTTAGAGCATTAAACCATATAGAACATGTAACATAGATCACTTCATTATAGAACATTAAACCATATAGAACATGCAACATATATCACTGTAATTTAGAGCATTAAACCATATAGAACATGTAACATAGATCACTGTAATTTAGAGCATTAAACCATATAGAACATGTAACATAGATCACTTCATTATAGAACATTAAACCATATAGAACATGCAACATGGATCCCTTTAATTTAGAGCATTAAACCATATAGAACATGCAACATAGCTCACTGTAATTTAGAGCATTAAACCATATAGAACATGTAACATAGATCCCTTTAATTTAGAGCATTAAATCATATAGAACATGCAACATATATCCCTTTAATTTAGAGCATTAAACCACATAGAACATGTAACATAGATCACTTCATTATAGAGCATTAAACCATATAGAACATGCAACATAGATCCCTTTAATTTAGAGCATTAAACCATATAGAACATGCAACATATATCCCTTTAATTTAGAGCATTAAACCATATAGAACATGCAACATAGATCCCTTTAATTTAGAGCATTAAACCATATAGAACATGTAACATAGATCACTGTAATTTAGAGCATTAAACCATATAGAACATGCAACATAGATCACTTCATTATAGAGCATTAAACCATATAGAACATGCAACATAGATCACTGTAATTTAGAGCATTAAACCATATAGAACATGTAACATAGCTCACTGTAATTTAGAGCATTAAACCATATAGAACATGTAACATAGCTCACTGTAATTTAGAGCATTAAACCATATAGAACATGCAACATAGCTCACTGTAATTTAGAGCATTAAACCATATAGAACATGTAACATAGATCACTGTAATTTAGAGCATTAAACCATATAGAACATGCAACATAGATCACTGTAATTTAGAGCATTAAACCATATAGAACATGTAACATAGATCCCTTTAATTTAGAGCATTAAACCATATAGAACATGTAACATAGATCACTGTAATTTAGAGCATTAAACCATATAGAACATGCAACATAGATCACTGTAATTTAGAGCATTAAACCATATAGAACATGTAACATAGATCACTGTAATTTAGAGCATTAAACCATATAGAACATGTAACATAGATCACTGTAATTTAGAGCATTAAACCATATAGAACATGTAACATAGATCCCTTTAATTTAGAGCATTAAACCATATAGAACATGCAACATAGATCCCTTTAATTTAGACCATTAAACCATATAGAACATATAACATAGATCACTGTAATTTAGAGCATTAAACCATATAGAACATGCAACATAGATCCCTTTAATTTAGACCATTAAACCATATAGAACATGCAGCATAGATCCCTTTAATTTATAGCATTAAACCGTATAGAACATGCAACATAGATCCCTTTAATTTAGAGCATTAAACCATATAGAACATGTAACATAGATCACTTCATCATAGAACATTAAACCATATAGAACATGCAACATATATCACTGTAATTTAGAGCATTAAACCATATAGAACATGCAACATAGATCCCTTTAACTTAGAGCATTAAACCATATAGAACATGTAACATAGATCACTTCATTATAGAACATTAAACCATATAGAACATGCCACATATATCACTGTAATTTAGAGCATTAAACCATATAGAACATGTAACATAGATCACTGTAATTTAGAGCATTAAACCATATAGAACATGTAACATAGATCACTTCATTATAGAACATTAAACCATATAGAAAATGCAACATAGATCCCTTTAATTTAGAGCATTAAACCATATAGAACATGCAACATAGCTCACTGTAATTTAGAGCATTAAACCATATAGAACATGTAACATAGATCACTGTAATTTAGAGCATTAAACCATATAGAACATGCAACATATATCACTGTAATTTAGAGCATTAAACCATATAGAACATGTAACATAGATCACTGTAATTTAGAGCATTAAACCACATAGAACATGCAACATAGATCACTTCATTATAGAGCATTAAACCATATAGAACATGCAACATAGATCCCTTTAATTTAGAGCATTAAACCATATAGAACATGCAACATAGATCCCTTTAATTTAGAGCATTAAACCATATAGAACATGCAACATAGATCCCTTTAATTTAGAGCATTAAATCATATAGAACATGCAACATATATCCCTTTAATTTAGAGCATTAAACCATATAGAACATGCAACATATATCACTGTAATTTAGAGCATTAAACCATATAGAACATGCAACATATATCCCTTTAATTTAGAGCATTAAACCATATAGAACATGCAACATAGATCACTGTAATTTAGAGCAGTAAACCATGTAGAACATGTAACATAGATCACTTCATTATAGAGCATTAAACCATATAGAACATGTAACATAGATCACTTCATTATAGAGCATCAAACCATATAGAACATGCAACATATATCACTTCATTATAGAGCATTAAACCACATAGAACATGCAACATAGATCACTTCATTATAGAGCATTAAACCACATAGAACATACAACATAGATCACTGTAATTTAGAGCATTAAACCATATAGAACATGCAACATAGATCCCTTTAATTTAGAGCATTAAACCATATAGAACATGTAACATAGATCACTGTAATTTAGAGCATTAAACCTGTAAAACATAAAAACTTAAAGCACCTCTGAGAGATTTCAGGAATTAGTTGCGACATTAGCGGCACGGCCGGCGTTTTCCACGTGTTTTTAGACGCAACGTGAACATGTTACACAATAAATGTGTATCATTAAAAGGATATAAATATGTATTTTAAAAATATGGTAATTGTCAATAAATAAACATCTTGTATGTGAATCACGGGGCGGATTAACACGTTATTTTCCACGTACGGTCACGACCTCGGTGGAGGTTTGTGCTCTCAGAGCGTCCTAGTTTACCCAGAATTCATAGCAATTTTCTCCTAGAATATACAAATAAACTTGTCCTGCCTAAAATAGTCAGACGTTAGTATAAGTCTATTATATGTTATATATCTAGCAGTATATTTGTCATTTAACAGAAATACCCAGTGGGCCTCTGCTGGGTTCTGATGTTCCACTAAACAAGGAGATGCTGTACTTTTTATTTTATTTTAATGTGTGTGTGTGAACCAGACAAACCTGTGTTCTTCCAGCTCCTCGGGCTGCAGAGATGTCAAGATATGAGCCCAGAGAACGCCGACTTGGATGAGATTGGATCGATTTTCTGTCAGTTGAATCAGTGGATTGTCAGCGGACCGCCGTGAAACACACGGTCGGTGGGAGAAAAAAACACTGCAAAGAGGATGCTTCAACAAGACAGAGAGGAGGAGAAGAAATCAATTCCTGGGAGTTGTAACTGCTGAGGGTGAACAGGAGGTGCGTGTGGTCTCCTCTCTTCAGTGGAGGACCACCAGGGATCATCAGTACGCTGCTAAGGGGGGTCTCGCTGTGGGGTTCATACAATGAGGGTCTCACTGTGGGGTTCATACAATGAGGGTCTCACTGTGGGGTTCATACAATGAGGGTCTCGCTGTGGGGTTCATACAATGAGGGTCTCGCTGTGGGGTTCATACGATGAGGATCTCGCTGTGGGGTTCATACGATGAGGGTCTCGCTGTGGGGTTCCTACGATGAGGGTCTCGCTGTGGGGTTCATACGATGAGGATCTCGCTGTGGGGTTCATACGATGAGGGTCTCACTGTGGGGTTCCTACGATGAGGGTCTCGCTGTGGGGTTCCTACGATGAGGGTCTCGCTGTGAGGTTCATCTTCTTCTTCTTCTTCTTCCTCCTCCTTCTCTCCGGAGTCCAAATCAATCTCTGTCCTTGATCACTAAATCACTGCCCTTCACACTCCGAGCCGAGCACACAGCTTCATTATGTGCTCTTCGTCAGCCTCTCTCTCTCTCTCTCTCTCTCTCTCTCTCTCTCTCTCTCTCTCTCTCTCTCTCTCTCTCTCTCTCTCTCTCTCTCTCTCTCTCTCTCTTGTCATCATCGTAAAATAAAGGTCTTTGAGTTGAGACAAGACATCTGAAGCATTTTCTTCAGACCTTTTGAGAAATGACTTCGTTGACGACCTGTTTCAACATAAAAACCCTTTTCATGAAGTGAACCCTTTGGAAAGCATCTTCTAATCTGTCTTTATTCTCCTGGAGAAACTCTCAGTCCTTCTCAGCCTGACTCCTCCCTCCATCAGCCTGACTCCTCCCTCCATCAGCCTGACTCCCCCCTCCATCAGCCTGACTCCCCCCTCCATCAGCCTGACTCCCCCCTCCATCAGCCTGACTCCTCCCTCCATCAGCCTGACTCCTCCCTCCATCAGCCTGACTCCTCCCTCCATCAGCCTGACTCCCCCCTCCATCAGCCCGACTCCTCCCTCCATCAGCCTGACTCCTCCCTCCATCAGCCTGACTCAGGCATATATATATATATATATATATATCTACATCCTTCACAGATACTCTCCCTGTGGAATGGATACATCACGGCTCCCCGTAGATTATCGACCCGGTTGTCGATCTCCTCCCTCCATGGACTCGCTTCATGACTTGTTGGGGTTGACGGGTCGGGGATGAAAGTGGGAATATGTTGGACTCTCTCTCACCAACCGGACTCGTGAATGCTGAAGCCTTTGTTTCATTCTGATCGTGTGTCGTGTTGGAAGAGTAAATGTCGGTACTTTGTGCAGGTTTCTGCGTCGTGGCTCCTGATGGTTCAGTGGTCTGTTTTGTGACACAATGAGCTCGATATTTCTGAGCTTTTACAACTAATATGAAAGTCTTCAGACAGATCAGAGCAGATCGGACATATTCCAATGTACACTATATTCTGAACAACACAGAGGCTACCTCGTCCAATCCAACAGGGAAAACTTTATGACTCCTTTCAACCCCGACGAAGGCAAGACAGGATCCACTGCTTCTGTTCTTACCTTTCACAATAAAAGCCTGAGACTGTTGCTAAAAGGAACAGCTCAGAATATACAATCGTTTACCTCCAGCTTAGTATCATCGTAAAGTGAATATCTTTGACTGTTGGTCCAAACTAGACATTTCAATCTTTCATTCTTTCCTGACATTCAGAGGCGAAACAATTAGTCGACTAATTGAAAGATCAATAGATGAAGTGATCATGACTATTGTCACTAATAGGAGCCATTGATCTTAGATGAGTGAGGTGGCTGAAGAGCTTCTAAACTGTCTCTTCTTCTTCTTGATGATGATGATGAAGATGATGATGATGAGACCTGCAGAATGAAAGTGCTCAAAGCTTCAAGTTCTTTTTCTGGTTTAAAAATCTGCATATTAATTAACGGCAACGCCTGCGAATAGGATCCGCTCCGTCAGTTCGACTGAAGCGTGTTCCAAATAAAGCATGCCGTCCTCCACGTAGCGAACCCTCTAATTCACACACTTGCAGCTTCATGTCAAGTCATGCTGCCGTGCGTCGTGTGTTTATTTATTTAGGTATTAAACGGATCGTCCACTGGCAGGGGGACGAGGGATCATCTCACTGTGCTGAGTTCTACAGACACCCTGAGTCTGAACACCTGAACCGTTCACAAGAGCTTCTTTCAGACCAGGATTCTGCAGAACCGCGCCATGCTGCGCCCCCCCCCCCCCCATGAAATACGTCCTTTCCATCTTGTTGTCAAGTTGCTGCAGCAGACTGAATATCTGAGTCCTCCGTGTCACGCTGCCGCCACCAAATGTCTAAATACTGTATATACATGAAGTACAGTACCTTCAACCACACAGCAGTGAGGTCCTCAAGCTCAGCAGTCACAGACGACTCCTCATCGCTGACCATCTTCAATAACAACGCGACAACATTGAATCCATGAGGCCTGTTAGGTGTTTGGCTCTCACCTCATCCAGCAGAAGAAATAGCAACCAACACACAGGAATAGATCCATAATCCATGAGGATTATAAACATGTTTCTGGTCTCCTTTCAAAGGTAAGAAGATGAATAATATGAAACTATTGAGAGTAAATCTGTTTCTATTACCGTTCCAACGTGGTTTTATTTCATCTTAACGGTCGATATTAACATTACAACCAGGATCACGTAGATTATGATGACACTGAGTGTTTTTACTTAAACTGAGACTGAATCTGATGACATGACACTAAAATACAACAATCATGATCCAATCTAAAGAGTGTTCACTTCAAAACACGAATAAATGACATTACAAATGACATGAATCTCCCAAAACCATTGGCAGAACAATAAACACAATGGATGTTCATCAATATTCATAAGTGAGCGATGAGCTCCGTGCTTTATCTCGGATGAGGAGATAACGCATCGAGCCACGGGGCCGACGGAGGTTAGATATCTTCTGCTTTGTTGTTAAAATACTTTGTTATTAGATCTAGTTTGAGCTGAAGATGTTCTCATGCATATCTTCTATAATTACATTAATATTCATAGCTTCCTGCTGATCGTCACATATTTAGTGTATCTGCGCAGTGTTTACCACAAAAGCACCTCGTTGTGTGACGGCCTTCGGGTCCTCTGTTTATTCATTCATGCATATTCAATGAGCATTATTGGAGCCTGAGTTTCATGACCAATGAATCCTTCTCTGTAAGACCTTTGCGTATTACTTCCCGTCTGTGTCGATGTCGATGTTGTGGAGAAGCTCATGCAGACTCCTCAGGTCTCAGCTTTCCCACCAATGGAGTGACATCATCACTGCTGAGCAGCACACCCAGAGAGGCACATCGTGTGCAGAGACCTGAGTACAATGTGTATTATCTGACATCATGTGCAGAGATTAGAGAGTACAATGTGTATTATCTGACATCATGTGCAGAGACACCAGAGTACAATGTGTATTATCTGACATCATGTGCAGACACCAGAGTACAATGTGTATTATCTGACATCATGTGCAGAGACCAGAGAGTACAATGTGTATTATCTGACATCGTGTGCAGAGACCAGAGTACAATGTGTATTATCTGACATCATGTGCAGACACCAGAGTACAATGTGTATTATCTGACATCATGTGCAGAGACCAGAGAGTACAATGTGTATTATCTGACATCGTGTGCAGAGACCAGAGTACAATGTGTATTATCTGACATCATGTGCAGAGACACCAGAGTACAATGTGTATTATCTGACATCATGTGCAGAGACACCAGAGTACAATGTGTATTATCTGACATCATGTGCAGAGACACCAGAGTACAATGTGTATTATCTGACATCATGTGCAGAGACACCAGAGTACAATGTGTATTATCTGACATCATGTGCAGAGACCAGAGTACAATGTGTATTATCTGACATCATGTGCAGAGACCAGAGTACAATGTGTATTATCTGACATCATGTGCAGAGACCAGAGAGTACAATGTGTATTATCTGACATCGTGTGCAGAGACCAGAGTACAATGTGTATTATCTGACATCATGTGCAGAGACACCAGAGTACAATGTGTATTATCTGACATCATGTGCAGAGACCAGAGTACAATGTGTATTATCTGACATCATGTGCAGAGACACCAGAGTACAATGTGTATTATCTGACATCATGTGCAGAGACCAGAGAGTACAATGTGTATTATCTGACATCATGTGCAGAGACACCAGAGTACAATGTGTATTATCTGACATCGTGTGCAGAGACCAGAGTACAATGTGTATTATCTGACATCATGTGCAGAGACCAGAGTACAATGTGTATTATCTGACATCGTGTGCAGAGACCAGAGTACAATGTGTATTATCTGACATCATGTGCAGAGACACCAGAGTACAATGTGTATTATCTGACATCATGTGCAGAGACCAGAGAGTACAATGTGTATTATCTGACATCATGTGCAGAGACCAGAGAGTACAATGTGTATTATCTGACATCATGTGCAGAGACACCAGAGTACAATGTGTATTATCTGACATCATGTGCAGAGACCAGAGAGTACAATGTGTATTATCTGACATCGTGTGCAGAGACCAGAGTACAATGTGTATTATCTGACATCATGTGCAGAGACACCAGAGTACAATGTGTATTATCTGACATCATGTGCAGAGACCTGAGAGTACAATGTGTATTATCTGACATCGTGTGCAGAGACCAGAGTACAATGTGTATTATCTGACATCATGTGCAGAGACACCAGAGTACAATGTGTATTATCTGACATCATGTGCAGAGACCAGAGTACAATGTGTATTATCTGACATCATGTGCAGAGACATCAGAGTACAATGTGTATTATCTGACATCATGTGCAGAGACACCAGAGTACAATGTGTATTATCTGACATCATGTGCAGAGACACCAGAGTACAATGTGTATTATCTGACATCATGTGCAGAGACACCAGAGTACAATGTGTATTATCTGACATCATGTGCAGAGACCAGAGAGTACAATGTGTATTATCTGACATCATGTGCAGAGACACCAGAGTACAATGTGTATTATCTGACATCATGTGCAGAGACACCAGAGTACAATGTGTATTATCTGACATCGTGTGCAGAGACCAGAGTACAATGTGTATTATCTGACATCATGTGCAGAGACCAGAGTACAATGTGTATTATCTGACATCGTGTGCAGAGACCAGAGTACAATGTGTATTATCTGACATCATGTGCAGAGACACCAGAGTACAATGTGTATTATCTGACATCATGTGCAGAGACCTGAGAGTACAATGTGTATTATCTGACATCATGTGCAGAGACCAGAGTACAATGTGTATTATCTGACATCATGTGCAGAGACACCAGAGTACAATGTGTATTATCTGACATCATGTGCAGAGACCTGAGAGTACAATGTGTATTATCTGACATCATGTGCAGAGACCAGAGAGTACAATGTGTATTATCTGACATCGTGTGCAGAGACCAGAGAGTACAATGTGTATTATCTGACATCATGTGCAGAGACCAGAGAGTACAATGTGTATTATCTGACATCATGTGCAGAGACCAGAGTACAATGTGTATTATCTGACATCATGTGCAGAGACCAGAGTACAATGTGTATTATCTGACATCATGTGCAGAGACCAGAGAGTACAATGTGTATTATCTGACATCGTGTGCAGAGACCAGAGTACAATGTGTATTATCTGACATCATGTGCAGAGACACCAGAGTACAATGTGTATTATCTGACATCGTGTGCAGAGACCAGAGTACAATGTGTATTATCTGACATCATGTGCAGAGACCAGAGTACAATGTGTATTATCTGACATCATGTGCAGAGACCAGAGTACAATGTGTATTATCTGACATCATGTGCAGAGACCAGAGAGTACAATGTGTATTATCTGACATCATGTGCAGAGACCAGAGAGTACAATGTGTATTATCTGACATCATGTGCAGAGACACCAGAGTACAATGTGTATTATCTGACATCATGTGCAGAGACCAGAGTACAATGTGTATTATCTGACATCATGTGCAGAGACACCAGAGTACAATGTGTATTATCTGACATCATGTGCAGAGACCAGAGTACAATGTGTATTATCTGACATCATGTGCAGAGACCAGAGTACAATGTGTATTATCTGACATCGTGTGCAGAGACCAGAGTACAATGTGTATTATCTGACATCATGTGCAGAGACACCAGAGTACAATGTGTATTATCTGACATCATGTGCAGAGACCAGAGTACAATGTGTATTATCTGACATCATGTGCAGAGACCAGAGAGTACAATGTGTATTATCTGACATCGTGTGCAGAGACCAGAGTACAATGTGTATTATCTGACATCATGTGCAGAGACATCAGAGTACAATGTGTATTATCTGACATCATGTGCAGAGACCAGAGTACAATGTGTATTATCTGACATCATGTGCAGAGACATCAGAGTACAATGTGTATTATCTGACATCATGTGCAGAGACACCAGAGTACAATGTGTATTATCTGACATCATGTGCAGAGACCAGAGAGTACAATGTGTATTATCTGACATCATGTGCAGAGACACCAGAGTACAAT
>CM051705.1:1087191-1197191 GCA_028022725.1 Lycodopsis pacificus | reverse complement strand
AGCTCACACTAAAGATGCACATCGAGGTTCACCCTCAAGACATCAACGCAACAATGCGTCTGTACCGAGGATTTTAAATTGTACGACAGGCTCAGTGCAACTTGTTTCCAGGAGCTGCCGGAAAACGTGTGAAATGTTTGCACTTTGGGCCCATTTGGTCTTATTTTGTATGAAATGCACAACGTAACACAACGTAACACAACGTAACACAACGTAACACAACGTAACACAACGTAACACAACGTAACAATAAACACATTGTTAGTCGTTGAGCAGGCTGAGTGGACTTCATGTTTCCAGTAACACACAGAGAGATAAGTGTTCCGTCTGGAACCCAAAATGGTTCTTTAGTGATGGCATAGGCCATAGGAGAACCATTTCAAAGGTTCCACAAAGAACCTTTCCCACCAATGTTCTTCAAAGAACCAGTTCCTCAACCGGTTCCTTAAAAGAGCAGGAAAAGCAGGCGGCGAACGCTCGTTGATCCATTTATTAATAAATACGATTAGAACCTAATAAATAAACGTTTAAGGAACTTCGAAGAGAACTTCAAAGAACCAGAAAACGTGGCTTTTCTGGTTCTTTCTCTAAAGAACCTTTTTTCAATTATTTTTGTGCAAATTTATACCTTCGTCCAAAACCTCAAACATGAATTAAGAACCTTTTAATATCCCAAACACGTCGAACCATTCAATAGATCAAATGGTTCTTAGTAGCTGATGGTTCTTCGTGGAACCACACAGCCTTTTAAAGAACCCGCTAAGAACCACTATTGTTCTGTAGCTGCCAGTAAACGTGTGAAATGTTTGTACTTTGGGCCCTTTTGGTTATATTTTGTATGAAATGCACAACTTAGTGGGGACAACGATATCTTGTAAGAAGTTGTTTACGTATTGATTCCAGCATTAACGCGTCGAAAGAGTTTTATTCCTCCAGAGCTGACGTGCTGCTGTTAAGTGAGCGACGACACAGAAAGCATCGACGTCCTGATGACTCTCATGGAGCAGCGACAGAGTCCGACACGAATCCTCCTCCAGAGTAATAACGAGGCTCTTCACCTTGATGTTCTGCCTCGTTGAGGCTTTGAGGAAACGTTAGAAGTTTACAGAACGATGTCGAAGACGAAGAGTTTTAACGTGTTCTAACACAAACAGAGAGAAACACTGAGCAACAAAACAACACGGAACAACACGGAACACGTTCTACAGACTGAAGTATTTATATAATCAAAGGTAACGGCAAACATACAATATATATATTTATATATATGTATATATATTATATGTTTGGATACTTTCAGGTATTTATTCTTGTAGTTAATCTAGCGAGTCTTAAATGTAATGAGCAGGGTTAGCTGGTGTATACACGTATAAACATTTATTTCATTAAATTGAATTTAACTTTTATTTATGCATTGATGTTTTAAATCTCATTTCCAAGACGTTATCTTCTTTCTTTGTTGTAATCATAGTCAGAGGTTAAAACACAATGATCAGAAAACAATGGTTTGCATGTTTATTGATAAGAAGATGTTGTCATGCTGCTCACGCTGCTAACGCCGCTGCTCGCTGCTCACGCCGCTGCTAACGGCGCTGCTAACGGCGCTGCTCACGACGCTGCTAACGCCTCTGCTCACGGCGCTGCTCACGCCGCTGCTCACGCCGCTGCTCACGCCGCTGCTAACGCCGCTGCTAACGGCGCTGCTAACGGCTCTGCTCACGGCGCTGCTCACGGCGCTGCTCACGCCGCTGCTCACGCCGCTGCTCACGCCGCTGCTCACGCCGCTGCTCACGCCGCTGCTCAAGCCGCTGCTAACGGCGCTGCTAACGGCGCTGCTCACGGCGCTGCTCACGGCGCTGCTCACGCCTCTGCTCACGGCGCTGCTCACGGCGCTGCTCACGGCGCTGCTCACGGCGCTGCTCACGCCGCTGCTAACGCCGCTGCTAACGGCGCTGCTCACGCCTCTGCTCACGGCGCTGCTCACGGCGCTGCTCACGGCGCTGCTCACGCCGCTGCTCACGCCGCTGCTCACGGCGCTGCTCACGGCGCTGCTCACGGCGCTGCTCACGCCGCTGCTCACGGCTCTGCTCACGGCGCTGCTCACGCCGCTGCTAACGCCGCTGCTCACGCCGCTGCTCACGCCGCTGCTCACGCTGCTGCTCACGCTGCTAGCTCACCAATGTAAACACAGATGTGTTGTTCGTTACCAGCGATCCATCGACCTGCAGAGAGCATCAGCACCGATCTCCAGACCGCTTATAACGAGAACGGTCGACCGTAATACACACTGATAGTTATTAATTGTGTAATTAATCTGCGGTTCACATTAATACGGATCAACTACGGTCCGTTAAACCAATATTGAAAAATGAGGCAGCAGTCGTACTAATGGACTCTGTGTGTTCATCTGTTTCCTGGAGCCCCCCCCCCCCCCCCCCCGCTGCTTATTGGCTGCCTGTAATAATGGCAGCCCGGGCAACGAGAGCCGCAGCAGCTGAATAGCTTCCCTGGTGCACGTCATGAATTACAGAGCGGCTCCGATAGCATCGGCCCGCTGTTGTGTCTCTGCCCGTCTGTGATCTGCTCATCTTTCATATCCTGTTGAGAGCGCCGCGCTTTAGAGAAATAAAGAGTGGACCGCTCACACGTGTGCGGACTGGCTGATCGGCGGGATCGACGGACGCGGGAACAAATGGCGGGTTGAGTCTCAGAATATGTGGATCAGAACATTCAGATCAAGGTTCTTCTAATGCAGGAATGAGAAGAGAAGATCTGGTTCATGCTGTGTTTGTCTCACTGCTGTCCACCAACAAGTGTCTGATGCACGTCGTCTCCCTCTGCACAATTAATAGCATTAAGATCAATATCACGACTCATTCCTCAGCGCTTGCATGAGCAGGAAGGTCCAATGCATCAAACCAAGCGCTCCTCGTGTCTCCCTCAGCTGAGCCAACCAATCACAGAAGAGGAGGCGAGGACGAGATAACTGGTGAAGAAAAACACCTTTAAAGAAACTCGGACATCCAGTTTCCAATGAAATGTTTTCACCTGGCTGTGACAGAGACGCTGGACCGGTACCAGCGATAGCTTCATCAACAAACACTTATATATGACTTATAAACACTTACATATGACTTATAAACACACGCTACTCTGGACGGGTTCCGCATCATACGGGCAGACAGGACAACGGAGAGCGGTAAGAGGAAGGGAGGAGGCCTGGCAGTGTTTGTTAATGATAGATGGTGTAACTCTGGGCACATCACTGTTAAGGAGCAGACCTGTACAGCGGACATTGAACTGTTAGCGGTTAGCATGAGGCCACAATATCTGCCTAGGGAATTTTCGCACGTTATCGTGGTGGCTGCGTATATCCCCCCCTCTGCTGACGCCGAAGCGGCCTGTGACGTCATCCACTCGGCGACAAGCAGGCTGCTGACACAACACCCCAATGCCCTCCTCCTTCTCTCTGGGGATTTTAATCATGCCCCTCCATCCTCCACTCTGCCCACATTCACCCAGTATGTCAAATGCCACACCAGAGACAAGAAAACACTGGACCTTCTTTATGCCAACACCAAGGAGGCATACATATCATCACCTCTCCCTCCCCTGGGCAGATCTGACCACAACCTGGTGCACCTCCTGCCTGTGTACACAACTCTTGCACAGAAGCAGCCAGCTGTGACCCGCACAGTTAGACGATGGACCGATGGAGCCGAGGAGGCTCTGAAGGACTGTTTTGAGACAACTGCGTGGGAGGTATTCAGTGATGCCCATGGGGAAGACATCGACGGTCTCACCGACTGCATCACGGACTATATTAACTTCTGTGTTGAGAACACCGTACCCACCAGGACTGTACGGTGTTTCTCAAATGGCAAACCCTGGATCTCTCCGGAGATAAAGGCCCTCCTCAAGGAGAAGAAGAGGGTTTTTAGATCTGGCAACAAGGAGGAGCTGAGGACTGTGCAGAGGGAGCTGAGGATGAAGATCAGAGAGGGGAAAGATGTCTACAGGATGAAGATGGAGGACCAGCTGCAGCAGAATAACACCGTCGGGGTCTGGAAGGGCCTCAAGGCAATTTCTGGGCTCAAGGGGCCCAACCAACAGCCTGAGGGGGACCAAAAGTGGGTGAATGAGCTGAACTTATTTTTTAACAGGTTTGACCAGCCATCCACCCCTCCCCCCACCCAGACCTCCCTGCTGCTGCAACCCCCATCATCTGCATCCCCTGTGGATTATTATCCCCCCTCCCCCTCCACCTCCCCCCTTCCCACAGCACTCTGCCCCCCTCCACACCTCCCCACTCCAACACACAGCACCCCACCCCCCCGAGTGTCCCTCAACCAGGTGAGGAAGGAACTGAGGAGGATCAAGGCGAGGAAGGCCACGGGTCCGGACGGCATCAGCTCAAGGCTCCTCAAATCCTGCGCAGACCAGCTGTGCGGGATAGCGGAGCACATATTCAACTTGAGCTTGAGGCTGGGGAAAGTACCACAGCTATGGAAGACGTCCTGCGTGGTACCGGTACCAAAGAACCCGCGGCCCAAGGACCTCAACAGCTACAGGCCGGTGGCGTTGACATCCCACCTGATGAAGACCATGGAGAGGCTGGTACTTGCCCATCTCCGCCCTCTGGTGAGTTCATCCCTGGACCCTCTTCAGTTTGCCTACCAGTCCGGCATCGGGGTGGATGACGCCGTCATCTTGCTGCTGCAGAGATGCCTCTCTCACCTGGAAAACTGGTAGCACTGTGAGAGTCATGTTCTACGACTTCTCCAGTGCCTTCAACACCATCCAGCCTTTGCTTCTGAGGGACAAGCTGGAGCAGACCGGGGTGGACCACCACCTCACTTCATGGATCCTGGACTACCTCACCAACCGTCCACAGTATGTGCGGATACGGGGGTGTGAGTCAGATCGGGTGTCCTGCAGCACAGGGGCCCCACAGGGAACCGTTCTGGCTCCATTCCTCTTCTCCATTTACACCTCGGACTTCAAACACAACTCTGCCAACTGCCACCTGCAAAAGTTCTCTGACGACTCTGCAATCGTCGGCCTCATCTCCGCAGATGATGACAGAGAGTACAGGGAACTAAACCAGGACTTTTTAGGATGGTGCCAGCGGAACCGCCTCCATATCAACACCAGCAAGACCAAGGAGCTGGTGGTGGACTTCCGCCGGGGTAAACGCCCTCCTCCGACACCGGTGAGCATCCAGGGACTGGACATTGAGGTCGTGAACTCGTATAAGTACCTGGGTGTTCACTTGAACAATAAACTGGACTGGACTGACCACGCTCTTTATAAAAAAGGACAGAGCAGACTCTTTCTGCTGAGGAGACTGAGGTCTTTTGGGGTGCAGGGAGCACTCCTGAAGACCTTCTTCGACTCCGTGGTGGCATCAGCCATCTTCTATGGAGTGGTCTTCTGGAGCAGCAGCATCGCGACAGCTGACAGGAGGAGACTGGACAAACTGGTGAGGAAGGCCAGCAGCGTGCTGGGGTGTCCACTGGATACGGTGGAGGTGGTGGGAGACAGGAGGATGATGGCGAAGCTCTCATCCCTGATGAGCCACGCCTCCCACCCCATGCAGGACACTCTGGCAGCTCTGCACAGCTCCTTCAGTCACCGGCTGATCCATCCCCGGTGTCTGAGGGAGAGGTACCGCAAGTCCTTCCTCCCCGCTGCTGTCAGGCTGCACAACAAGCTGCTCTCGGTAGACCACTAACACTTTGAACACTTTGAACACGAACATTTGGACTGAACATGAACACTTGAACACTCTGAACACTTTAATTCATTCACCTGGTGCAATACCTAATCCGTGCAATCCTGTGCAATATCAAATACGTTTAAGTATTTACCTTACACTTACATTTTACTCCATCTGTATTTACTGGTATATTTAATAGTCTTCTTTACTGTAAATCCTGTGCAATATCCAATACGTTTAAGTATTATCTTACATTTCACATTTTTACTCCGTCTGTACATACTGGTATATTTTGTATTCTTCTTTACTGTCATTTTTACTACTGTTTACTGTTTAGTCTATTTATACTACTTGATTTTTTATCTTCATTTATTACTTGTGAGCGATGCTGCTGTAATCCTGTAATTTCCCCACTGAGGGACTAATAAAGGATTATCTTATCTTATCTTATCTTATATATGACTTATAAACACTTATATATATGACTTATAAACACTTATATATATGACTTATAAACACTTATATATATGACTTATAAACACTTATATATATGACTTATAAACACTTATATATATGACTTATAAACACTTATATATATGACTTATAAACACTTACATATGACTTATAAACACTTACATATGACTTATAAACACTTACATATGACTTATAAACACATATATATGACTTATAAACACTTATATATGACTTATAAACACTTATATATGACTTATAAACACTTATATATGACTTATAAACACTTATATATGACTTATAAACACTTATATATGACTTATAAACACATATATGACTTATAAACACATATATGACTTATAAACACTTACATATGACTTATAAACACTTACATATGACTTATAAACACTTACATATGACTTATAAACACATATATGACTTATAAACACTTATATATGACTTATAAACACATATATGACTTATAAACACATATATGACTTATAAACACATATATGACTTATAAACACTTATATATGACTTATAAACACTTATATGACTTATAAACACTTACATATGACTTATAAACACATATATGACTTATAAACACTTATATATGACTTATAAACACATATATGACTTATAAACACTTATATATGACTTATAAACACTTATATGACTTATAAACACTTACATATGACTTATAAACACTTATATATGACTTATAAACACTTATATGACTTATAAACACTTATATATGACTTTATTAAACCATAGCTGTGTCAAAATCAACAGGGAATATTGTTGACAAACTCAAATGTAAACGAAATATTATCGACTGTTTTCTTATCTGGACAGAATGATGAAGTCACTTAGATAGTTTGTGTCAGAACCAGAAGTGTTTAAATAGGTTACACATACATAACAATGAACAATGAACACAGTGCAATAATCAAGACAGCAGATTAAAATAGAAACATATTACAGCGTGGTAACAAGTAAACAGATAACGGTACTTTAAAACTAGTACATTATAAAAGTGTATTTAAATATAAGATAACACAAGACGCCCTTATCATGTAAGATATTCATCTTTAACAAGTAAAAGCAGAACGTACTATCCTCACTAGTGGTGGTCTAAGGGACCGTAGTGATGCTCCTCACACTCCATCGTTAACCAGCACAGTGTAAATAAAGTTGTATTGACGATTGTTCTCCAATATTCAACATTTAGTATTTTTGATGGTTTCCTGACTTCAAAGCGGTTAAACTGATTTTTTGGGCCGGTGGAAGAAGAGTGAATATGTAATGATGCGTCGCTCCACTACTCACTGTCTCTTCTGTGCATTTATTTCTTTATAAGCATTTTAATTTGAGATAAAAACTGAGCTCGACCGTGAAGTACTGACCCGTTATGAAAAGCTTTGAAATACGCTACGAGAACATAAATCAGCGAGTGAGACGGGGCTTAGTGTGCAGATCCTGCAGCAGCCGTGAGCAGATTGTGTAAATAATGCTTCCCTCAGGAGCATCCACACTCCCCCAGCAGCAGCGGATGAGTTATGAGCTCACGCCGCAAACCTGCACCACCTTGATTGATATGAAAATGAATTTTCCACAGCTGTTAAATAACTCTTTGACGGCAGCCTAGTGTTCTTAAAGAGTACGGAACATGTTAAAGGTACTACGTTTCAGGTTTGTTTCAGTGTATTCAACATGACTTCACCCTCCATGTGTGACAGAAAAGGGAGTTTAGGTTCAACAAAGGAGGAGTGAGGGAATAATGGGGTTCTGTTGAGCTTGTGGGAGAATTGATTTACAGCAACATCGGTCACAATCCTTTGAGCAAGAGCAGCGGATTAAACAGCTGCATGTCCGTGTATCCTGAATGAAAAGGAGGTTTAAAGGCGGCTGATCTGGGATCAGAAGAGCTTCCTCTTCATCCACCAGGTCTCACTGACGTTTGCGCTGATAAAGAGGACTTTTGGGGCATTTTCTGACCTTGATTGATATGAGAACTAATTGAACTTTGACGTTCTAGATCATTGTTTTGACAACTGTTTCAGGAATCAGCTGTTTCAGCCTCTCATTATTCATATCACAGCAGAGCAATTAGCACATCAGACTAGAGCCTGAACAAAAGAGTTCATGCATAACAGCCGAGAGGATGCCAGATGAACTTGTTGGAAACGACCTCAAAAACAAGTCTGGTTGGACAAAAGCCAGATATTATGATATTATTTCTGTTTAATGAAAACAGAATGCTTGTTTTCTCAGTCATGTATTATAGACGTCAATAACGAGTTCATGAAGTCATTCCACTGTCACAGAAAGTGGGACGGATATCCAACCTGGAGGTTTTACGTCTTGTCTTTCGTTCATGTAATATAGAACAGAATAGAATGTATACTATCTTTATCCCTTTAAGGGGGAAATGTTTCTCTGCATGTGACCCATCCCTGTATCAGGGAGCAGTGGGCTGCCAATGGTCGGCGCCCGGGGAACCGTCAGGGGTTCAGTGTGTTGCTCAGGTACACTTTGACACGTGACACGTCCCAGTCGGGGATTGAACCGTTGACCTTCCGGTTCCCAGACGACCTCTTAACCCAGTGCCCCACGGTCGCCCCAAATATCAAGCCCCAGAATAAGCTCAACTAGTCCTGTTTAACCCAAAAGAGTTCGTTCAGGAATCGGACCGGTCCGAGGCTGCTCGGGTATGACTTTGAGATGGACTCAGGTAAACGACAGGGAAACAGAAGCTGGACTGACTTGAAGGATGTTTGCTTGACGTCTGGGCCGCTGAAAGCCTGCCAGGCGCCTCGCTGTGGTTGTAACGTAGGATTGGACACTGGCCGTTCTAGGTAAGCTTCGTGAAGGAGCCGCTCTCAAACAACATGAATAGCATCGGTTTGTCTCGTTAAATCTTCTTGTCCGAGCTGATGGAAGCGTTGTGCCGCAGGCTCAGATTTACATGTGTGAATTCATGGCGGTGAGTAAAAGGATGAATTTGACAGTCTCTCCTCCGGGGCTTCCCGCTAGCTGCCTCGATGGTGTTCGGGCCGGTAGCGGTCAGCACCAGGTGCTCGCCGCTCCTCATTAATGACGTTCATGTGTCAGCAGCAGAACGCAGTAATGGAGGCACATAGTCGATACGTCAGCCAGCAGGGAAACAGCGCTTTGAATGCCGCGGGAGGTTCATGTGTTAATAAGCCTTCACACCTCATCACCTATCCAGACATTTCCAAGTGAGACGGGCAAGAGAATGATTGACTTTAAAAAACAGATGCTTATTTCCATGGCTGTGTTGATTCCACGCTGCAGCTGAACCGAATCTACACCCCGATGGACGGGCCGGAGCGGGTCGGAGGAACCAGATTACACATCTGGAGATCAGCTGGCTTGTGTTTAGGAAGTCAGGCATTTGATGTCTAAAACAGAGAAAAGCAGCAAATCCTTTCACTAGAAAAGCTGAAACCAGAGAATGTTTGTTGACGTGAAATTCATACCGATTCTAAAATAAGTCGAGGGCTCCCGAACTATTGAGGGCTAATAGCTGCATCGTCAGACCGGCTGAACCTGATGGTGAAGATGTGAATGGAAGGAGTCCACAGCCTGACTTTAAATTAGGCTACGATGACTTGTGGTGTCCCTCAGGGGTCAATGCTGGGGCCTTTAGAACTGCTGATGCACATGAATGACTGCGCTGCGTCTCGGCCGTTACTTCCTTCCCTTTAGCTTGAAGTAAATACTGTATCAGTCTCTGGTCGAGTGGTCTGATGTTATGGATTTAAGGAAACCATCAGCTTACTCTGAGTTCTCCTGACTGCTCATTGTCTGCTGCCACGTCCTGATGTGGAAAAATAAAGAGAGAATTTGGTCATTTTTTTTATTCAGTAAACACCATTTTTGTCTTGCCGTACAAACAGCTTGATATCGTCACAGGCCGTGTTGATGGCGTTGGTGTCGTCTTGTCTTAGTCGTGGGGGAAAAGGTCGTTGAACATATTTAGACATCATTTCCGTTAATAACCACTCGTTCCCATTGCGATTGTGATGGTGTTTGTTTGCAATCGACGGTATAGTTGACTGCATGTTTCATCGTTCTCGTTAATGCAACTCAAATCATTTTGTGATCCGGTGCCGTTACCTTGTATTGAACTTCTGCTCGTTGTAAAAGATGAACTAATGGAGGCTGTTTCTCGTCTTTGATGCAGCATCACCAGCCGTTACATCAGCTCCATATGCGTCCCGGTGGGCCCTCGGTTAGATTATATGCCGAGCACGTCAGGTGATGCTGGAGTTCAGCTTCTATTTATCTCGGACACTTCGTGTCCTTTGCTTTGCGTGCCGACCGCAGTGGGAATCCCGTCGGTTTGGGAAAACTGGTCGGTTCGAGCTTAATTTCTGTCCGATTTAATTCACATGAGAGTGACATTTCCATGACTTCCCTCTTTTTCCACGCAGCCCCATATTCACCAGAGAAAGCTGAACTCTGGCAGTGACAGAAGCTCTCCATACCATCTCTGTGAGCGGACCCTGTTAATATCTTCATTCTTTATTGATCGCTCTTCACCTGACAGGACGTCAAACAGCAGCACCGAGCAGCTGTGAATGAGTTCAGCGGTGTTATTGATGACTGAATCATCACAGCAAACAGTTTGTCGATCAATATCTGTCAAAAGATGTATCGCAGTTTTTACTCGGACATTTGTTTTTATACTAAAAGACTTCAATCCTGTAGTTGAAACCAACTTTGAATTCAATATTTACTCATATTTTGAACACCAGTCGCTTTGATAATAAGACAATCGTCTTCATGCCTAAAATATAAATGAACAAAGTGAACTAGTAACTGCTTTTATGATCCGACGATCACCCAACGATAGTCTCTCCTTCATCTATGGAGGCTGAGATGTACTTCACTTATTTCTCACCTTGATAACTGACGTACAGGTGTATTTACTCAGACAACTCTCATACCTGTGAGCTTTACCTGACCTCAGAGAGATCTGTTGTTGCCGTTGGAAACAAAACTTTGTGCCAAAGCTGCAGAATTGAATCCAAAATTGTTCGTAAGAAAACTTTCGGTTTAGTTGTTTCTGACTGAAATCATTATCGTTCAGCCCGGCTGCATGTCGTCCTCAAGAAGTCCAATTATTCCCATGAATCTGTTTTAGACATCAGGATGAACTACAAGTTATTCTGTACATGAGCTGCTATAACTCTGTGTGTGTGTGTGTGTGTGTGTGTGTGTGTGTGTGTGTGTGTGTGTGTGTGTGTGTGTGTGTGTGTGTGTGTGTGTGTGTGTGTGTGTGTGTGTGTGTGTGTGAGAGTCGGCGACTCCTCTTTGTGTGTTTTGGCTCATAATTACACCTTGAACCCAGCAGTCGGGCTGCTGCACAGCTCATGAATCACTGCTGAGCTAGCGAGGGGCAACCGGGGAGCTAATTAGCCTTCTGCGCAGATTTGTATTTTTTTTATTTCCCTGCATGCCGGAGAACGGTTTTCCAGGAATACTTGTGGATTGTGTTTGTTGTCATTATAAGTATTAAGGAAAAGGAATGGGCACTCAAGTCTCTGTGTGCTGGTGAGTCCCGATGACTCTTCAGAGGTCAAGAGGCTTCAGATGTGTGGCTCACTCATAACGTTCAGAGATACACGAACAGAAGCTGTCCAGGTTCTGTTCGGAGGAAGTCCTTCACAGACCGACTGAATATAAGAAGTGGACGCAGTCGTCGTGACGTCACTCGTTGGTTTGTGGATGTTTTGAAGCCTCGACGTCGGCAATTTGGCCGTCGCCATCTTGGCTTTTTGCAGCCAGTGAACAGGAAGTGACCATACATGGACTGAGGAGGACGTAGAGACGTCGCCTACGTCTCTGGTAGAGACCTGTCAATCAGCGTGTAGCCCCGCCCTAAAGCATCCCCTGCTTCATGGTCTGTGTGACTCTAAATGGACCATCATGTACTAAATGCTGTATTGAAGAAGACTTGAAACTAGAGATTGAGACATAAACTCATGTTTACAATGTTTACTGAGGTAATAAATCAAGAGAGAAGTAGAGTCATTTTCTATAGACTTCTATACAACCAGAGGAGTCGCCCCCTGGTGGACACTAGAGAGAATGCAGCTTTATCACGTGAAGCAGCGGCTTCACTTTAAAGAACCGGAGGTTGTCTCCTGATATTAGTTGGAGGTCTAAAAATCACCCGCTGAGCTCGAGTCTTTTAGATTTGACCTTCAACAAGATAAACAAAGTGTTTCAGTAAAATCACAATTATCTGCAGGAACAGCAACTGATCAATAACTAGACGAGGCATCGCACCCAACGCGCCGCTTCATTTGTTCTCCAAATGAAACCCAAAGTTCTGTCAATACTCTGCACTGCAGAAGGAAGAAATGAGCCTTTTAGGAGCTAAAAACAGAGAAATATTGAGAAGCTGATTCACAAGAGACGTGATATAATAAGATCACCTTAAGAACACAGATGATGTTATATATTCACGACTTACTTCATGCTTTCATTGTGTCGTTAGTTAGTCTATTTATTTTATAATAGCAAGGCAAGGCAAGTTTATTTGTATAGCACAGAGAGAATGCAGCTTTAAGACACGACGCATCGGCAGAACCGCTCGTTTCCATGCACATATTTTTGGTCTGGAAGTTGGAACCGGTGATTTCCTGCTCACGCACCTCCTGTAAAATACAGCAGAAAGTTACAGCAGGCGGAGGAGGAAGAGGAGGAAGAGGAGGAGGAAGAGGAGGAAGAGGAGATGGAAATGTGAGGAGGTACAAAAAGAAAAACAGCTTCACCTCCACATTGTTTCAGATTTGCTGATGGAGAACAGAAGCTCTGCAGAGAGGTGGACCAGCGTCTGTTCTTTCCGGGGAATGAGAGCGAAACAATAGAAACCTCCTCCTGCATGCATTCATCCTGTCCGTCCTGCATTAAGACACCGAACATGGAGACGGTGCTCCCTGATGGATTCATCCTTCATCTTCTCTCTCAGAAGTCTGAGACGTTCACACGACAGCGAAGGTATATACATATATATATGTATATATGTATATACATATATATATGTATATATGTATATACATATATATGTATATATGTATATACATATATATATGTATATATGTATATACATATATATGTATATACGTATATACATATATATATGTATATATGTATATACATATATATATGTATATATGTATATACATATATATATGTATATATGTATATACATATATATATGTATATACGTATATACATATATATATGTATATATGTATATACATATATATATGTATATATGTATATACATATATATATGTATATATGTATATACATATATATATGTATATATGTATATACATATATATATGTATATATGTATATACATATATATGTATATATATATATGTATATACATATATATGTATATATATATATGTATATACATATATATATATATATATATATATGTATATACATATATATGTATATACATATATATGTATATACATATATACATATATATATGTATATATGTATATACATATATATGTATATGTATATACATATATATATATGTATATATGTATATATATATGTATATATAGTGTATATATAAAACAGAAAGGACTGCTTGAAAATAATCAAAATAAAAACACCAATTCTGAGGAAATTAAAGTATTAAAAGCCCAAAATGTCCTGAATTGTACGTGTGAAACAGTTCACTCGTTCATGGTCCCCAGAGGATGTATCCTAATAACCTTTCTTAACCCCTTTGACTTTTGTTGGCCTCCTTTGGTTCAGATATTCTCGTCCTCAGGATGAACAGACGTTTGTTTTTTAATGGCAGATATTTTTGGGACGTCATAGCAGGAAAAGCTGAAGTGTAAAATATAACTTTATATTAATAAGAGCAGGAGTCTACAGCCAGTTGCTTTATTGTGTTATGAACTAGAAGAACTCGGGGGGCGCAGACCTCCATCCAGACCCGAAGCTGCACAATGACGAGTAACGAGAGTGAACAGTAACTGATTGGTGGTTTGGACCGGCTCCAGAAGTTCATTGGTTCTTCTTTGGCCCAAGTTACACCACCAAGTCCAGTCAAAGTCCAGCCGGCAGATTCTCCGTAATCCTGCTGACAAAGCAAACAAACCGGAAACATAACCTGCTCGGCGAAGGTCATGAAACCAAACGATTAGACAGACAAGTGTTGGACTCATTTGAATTGTGAACATATTGATTGGGTGAAAGGTGCTTGAATATGTCAGGAAACAAAGTGTTCCTTGACTCCAGTTGGTAGATTTGATCGTTTTCAGTCTGTTTGTCATGAAGCCGTTACTCTCCACACAATACCTCCTTCAATGTGTCGCTCTGAGACATTTGATCTGCTGGTTTTTAAGATTCATACAGAGCTTCACTAACTTCTTCACCCAGAGATCTTTTCTGTGAGCTTCATTTCTTGCAGTCTGCTGACATCTAGTGAGACGAGACGCTCTGCAGCAACACGGTCTCGCATGATTCATATGTTTAATAAGGAGCTGCAGGGAGGGAAATAACCTGAAGCTGATGAATCAGGTCTGCAGGCGACGTGGTGGGTCGGAGGCGTGTCGGGAGATTAGAAGAGAAGAGAAGAGAAGAGATTAGAAGAGAACGTCACTTAGGGAGCTCAACCATTTATTTTAATATTCTCATAAAATGGTGTTTTATTATACTTATGCCATATGAATGCCAAACAGATAGAGTTCAGGGTTTCTAATCATGACTTAATTAGTTATATGACTGTTTAACTATTGATCAGGTCCATGTTGAGATGAGTTTGAACCCTTTGATGTTTGATTCATGTTCTGTGGGATTCTGTGAAACAGTCCGTGTTGTAACAACACTTGTAGGATGAAGAGGAAATGATTTAATCTCAGCCGTCAAACCACTTCTGACATTCTCTACATGTCTCACTGATGATGAGCTCAGATTAAATCTACATGGTGTTGAGTTTCAACCAGTAAAACATGCAAACATACTGACACCTACCACCTCTGATAGGCTGACGTCTACCACCTCTGATAGGCTGACGTCTACCACCTCTGATAGGCTGACGTCTACCACCTGTTGGGCAGGTTTTGACGTCTCCCTGGTTTTATTTTAGACTTGGACTCTGAAGTGATGAGGGTGTGGCGGCGTCCTCAGATGCACAAAGACACCAGGACTGACAGGAGGACATGAGCAGCTGCTTCTCTCCAGTGTTTCCTCCACACATGAAGGTGGATCGTGTCTGTAAACTGACCTGAAGTGAGTTCAGCAGGTGAGAATCCTACCAGAGGAATCTGTACATGTTTGATCACCAGGATCACTTCGATCACGACGTGTTGTTTCTCTGGAGAACACAACGATGTTTCAAAAGATAGATTTGTTATTTGCAGTAGAATTTCTCTCTGAGATAAAGAACTATGATCTTTAGAAATATAATGTTCATGTTTCTCAAGAAGTTTCATCAGAAGTTTGTAATCTGAGTTCACGTCATCGGTGCAGAGTGCAGGAGTGTCTGAACTGGTCTGGCAGGTTGGATCTACCGGAGTTTATTTTAACTGTTAACACTCTGAATGTTCACAACAAACCATCTTAACAGCCCTGACACTCACTCTGGTTCACTATGGAGTCCTGTTTGATCAGTTCATGTCTCAACTGTCCCAGAGGACAAAACCCGTCCTCCATGAATCCGGCCTGTGTGTCTGATGGTGTCACAGTGGAAATGCTGTAATACGCTGTACTATGTATGCAACAGACCAGCGGTCACTAATAGGCGGACGCTGTCCTCTCCGGACCCGGACGTATAAGTGCTTCTGTTTTAACCTGCACAGCTTTCTTTACTTATTCACAGTACTTGTTGTTTTGCTCTGTATCTTGTTGCACTGGCCACTTTGCTGCTGTGATCCTGTGAATTCCCCCACTGGACTAATAAAGGATTATCTTATCTTATCTGTTCTAGCCTTTACGGCTCTCGGTCAGCAGTCCAGGAAACACACCGACATGCATGTAGATCAGCTCACGTGACGCTGCTCAGCCTATCGAATCATGAGCTGGGGGGGGGGGGGGCAGTTTAACATGGCGTGCTCTAAAAAGAGAGAAGTGGAGCTTTGAACAGAGAATGGACGGACTCTCATTTCTTCATTCTTCCTGCTGGCGCTACTAAACCTCTTCTCATGTGTTCACATATCGTGGTCATTATTAAAAGCACCGATGTGAAACGCCACCACGACACCAAACACACATCTGTAGAGCAAACACTCCGATCTGCACTGAGACCGGATGTTGAGATGTGTAGAGGTTGTTTGTTATAAAGTTGACTGAGACCGTTATGATTTAACAAAAGAGAAGAAGAAAGTTAACTCCAGACACGCTTTCATTTTCATTTTCATTCATTTTTTATGAAATCAAGCACTTTCTTTAAAGATGCAAGTTTTAAAAAACATATTATTTGTGTGTTTTATTTTTAGACGGAGCCCTTATTTAACTTAAAATTAGAGAAGAACATTTATTTATGTATTTATGTCTATTATTTATAATCCATCCAGTTAAATGTGAACACAGAATAATAATTGATAAAATATAATTGATGTGTACTTTCTTTACTTAATTTGACAGTTGTTGACTACACAGACATTGTTACTACTACTATTCTTCTTGAATGAATATATATATATATATATATATATATATATATATATATATATATATATATATATATATATATATGGCACTAAATAGCACAAGTTAGATATTATTGTAATGTTCTGGACCTTTGCACGAGGAGATTTTCTCATCTGGACCTGTTGGAATGTAATTGAACACCCTGCCTTATGGGGAGCTGTTTCAGGTCACAGCGCTCAGTTACTTGGAGCTGAGCGCTACAATTGTCAAAGCAGTATCACAATAATTAAGACATGATTATGAACATTGTTCCTGTCACAATGTAGAGCATGATTATTATTCTTTCATCACATGATTTTAAAATGTAAGAACTGTAGTAGTATGAAACGATATCTTTTGTATCTTCACAGAGAGGACAGATGGAGATCCTCTTGGACACGTTGGATGATTTAGGAACCGAGGAGTTTAAAGAATTCAAGCGGTACCTGCAGCAGCAGGTCCTAGAAGGCTTCCCAGCAATCCCTAAGAGTCGACTGGAGAATGCAGACCGGACGGACACAGTGGATCAGATGGTCAAGAACTACAGCACAAACACTATTAAAGTGATCCGGGACATTTTAAAGGCGATGAAGATGAATGATCTAGTGGAGAAATTACCAAAACCCATCTCAGAACCTGAAGGTAAGTCATGGTATGAAGATCAAAGTGGCATCTTACAAAGACTTCAACAAACATTAGAAAAGCAAGCAATGTCTCAATGTGAACAACAGAGACTCATGTCTTGTGTTGCACCTTGGCTTATACACAAAGCTACCAAACAAGGAAATAAAATGTCTCAGAGAAGAACAAATACAAAGAAGGACAGTCCTGTTTTTGTTGCCTCTAGTGTTTAAAATCAGCAGACTGGTGTGACTGTGAGATGCTGCTTGGACGTCATTAATTCTCTGTGTAATAAAGTAATAAACCTTCTGGATATTTGGAGAGCACAGAGTTCATGGACACATGAAGCTCAACATGTCAGTTGATGTAAAATGATACTAACACAGACCAATCAGGAAACAGTCCAGTACATCAAGAAGAAGATCAGTGAGGATGTGTCTCCAGAGAAAAGCATCAATCTGTTCCACTGTCTGAATGAACTGAATGATGTTTCTCTAGTGGAGGAGATCCAACAGTTCCTGAGGTCAGGACGTCTCTGCACAGATGAACTGTCTCCTGCTCAGTGGTCAGCTCTGGTCTTCATCTTACTGTCATCAGGAGATCTGGACGTGTTTGACCTGAAGAAATACTCTGCTTCAGAGGAGGCTCTTCTGAGGCTGCTGCCAGTGATCAAAGCCTCCAACAAAGCTGTGTAGGTGGACACACTACGGATACATTACCATTACTAAATATGTTTGATGTTTTACTTTGATTTAACATTTTGTTTGTATTAATCCCTGTTCCTCTCTAGGCTGAGCGGCTGTAACCTCTCACAGAGAAGCTGTGAAGCTCTGTCCTCAGTCCTCAGCTCCCAGTCCTCTAGTCTGAGAGAGCTGGACCTGAGTAACAACAACCTGCAGGACTCAGGAGTGAAGCTGCTCTCTGCTGGACTGAAGAGTCCTCACTGTACACTGAAGACTCTCAGGTGATTTACCACAAAGATGACGAAGTGGTCCAAGTGTCTGATCTACTAAGTTGATGGTGGTGTTACCAACATGTTGCTGTGGGAGAACAATGTCTGCTCGTGTCTCTGCTCATATGCATCTGGACATAATGGTGTGAAGTCAACGGTGAACTGGTCACTATCCTGCTCGGGATCAAAGTGTTGGATGTCTTGTCCAACCAACATGAACATCCTTTGGTCCTCCTGCTTTCAGGGAACCAGGACGCTTTAAGTGCTGCTTTTAGTTTGTTACAGCAATCTACTCACTGGAATCACTGATTTCACTGTGATGATGATTTAAAATGTCACAACAGTGACAGCATTTACACTCAATGTCTGTTTACTGAAGAAGATGAAACCAAAATGAAAGCCGCTCATGTTGATGATGAAATAATGATTCATTGTGTATCGATATGATAAACTCTGTGTGTTGTTTTGTGTGTTTGCAGGCTGTCAGACTGTGAGATCTCAGAGGAAGGCTGTTCTTCTCTGGACTCAGCTCTGAAGTCAAACCCCTCCCATCTGAGAACACTGGATCTGTGTCACAACAAGCTGAAGGATTCAGGAGTGAAGGTGCTGAGTGGTTTTCTGGAGAGTCCACATTGTAGACTGGAGACTCTGAGGTGGGTTCACTGTCTGCTGCTAGTGCAGCACCTTCATGTTTCATCAATAACTCTATTTGATTGATCTACGTATAGATCCATGAAGTGAGACATCTTCTGGTCATATGTTCCACTTCACATCAGCTGCCTCGTTGTCTGCATGTCATCCTCTACAGCACACGTGTCAAACTCAAGGCCCGCGGGCCGAATCCGGTCCGCCTCGTCGTTTTATGTGGCCCGCGAATCCGCCAGCAAAAAAATAATTAAAAGTTAGACTTGAAAATAAAAGTATCCCCACGGTCGAAATGATGAGATAGAAAGTTGAAATGATGAGACAGCATGTTGTCTGTGTGCCGACATTAAAACGATCACAACAGGTGGACCGGAGAGGCAACAGCCCGAAAAGAGGTTTGAAAAAGATCCACAAATAATCCCAAAATGTCCACGAAGAGAAACACTGATGCAGAGGGAAGAAGATGTAATGAACGATGTGAAAGAGAACACATGTTTGTGCTTCAAGGAGAACAGCGGTCTGTGTTCTGTGTTCTGAGGCGTGTCGGTGATGAAGGATACGATTCACGTCGCACTTTGACACCAAACACGGAGCTAAATTCAGCCTCAAGAAAAACACCAAACTGTCCAAGAATTCAAAGGCAGAATGCAACCACAGCAGAACATATTCACACAGCTGCAGCCAGTGCAGGCTGAAGGATGTGAGCAGAGCTCCGGCAGATACAGACTTTAAACATGTCCGTGTGTGAAGAAACACCATCGCAGACGAGTTCATGAACCAGCAGCAACCTGACAGCACAGCAGCAAGAGACGAGCAGCGACTCGTGTTTTAATGAAGTGTTGATGAAGCACAGACAACACGGACACATCATCCATCATGTTCATCACCTGACTCTGATGCAGCTGCCATGACGACCACAGGGAGCAACATGATGATGCAGAGAGGCGACACAAACACCTTTGAACAACGTTCATGTCATAACTCCTGTTTGATATTTGTCTTTGTTATTTCTTCAATAGTTTGATCTTTGATCGAGTCATGTGGGTTTATTAACCCTCAATTAAAATGATTTATGTTATAATAACAGAAATGTGTTCAAATAGCATTTCTCATTGATATAACTGCATGTACAATATGTTTACACTTGAATAAACAATAATCAAATGCAGAGAGTTATTGATCAATATGTCAGGAGACGTTAGTTACAGTCTTACAGTTACAACCGGCCCTCTGAGGACCGTGGTGCTGATGTGGTCCAGAGGAGATGAGTTTGAGATCCTGATGTACAATCATCAAATGTACAACTTGTCTGCTTCATGCTGCTGTTGGATGGATTACTGAACAGGCCGACCGGGCACAGGCCCAGGGGCCCAAAGGGTCAGGGGCCCAAAGGCTCAGGGGCCCAAAGGGTCAGGGGCCCAAAGGCTCAGGGGCCCAAAGGGTCAGGGGCCCAAAGGGTCAGGGGCCCAAAGGGTCAGGGGCCCAAAGGGTCAGGGGCCCAAAGGCTCAGGGGCCCAAAGGGTCAGGGGCCCAAAGGCTCAGGGGCCCCTGAGCTTCAGCTTGTTAGATCCGGGAGCTTTATGCGTGATGCCGGCTCACTAGTGATCAGCTCTCTACTGAAGGTTGATCAGCTGGGGGTGAGGAGACTCGGCTGGCGTTGCTCACTCGTCTCTCCTGACTCGACCTGCTTCCTCTGGGAGCTGCACTCAGCAGAGAGGCCCTCTGGCCGAGTGCAGCTACCAGTCGCCTCACTTAACGGCAGCTTTCCTCTGATGGATGGAGGCTCGTGCTGCAGGATAGCTTGTAGGATTGAAGCTGTCAGGGATTGTTTGGTGGACGAGGAACTAGGACAACATTCACAACGCTTTAGTTGTTCTGCACACAGGAACACTTTCACTCTTTACAGTCATGAGGACTTATTTCTACTTGGTGGATTAAATCTCAGAGATCTACTTTAAATTCAGTTGAGATAAGTATTGCAGGATAATCAGTGAGGGCAGAGCAACAGCTCACACAGGAACACTCTTCTGCTTCAGTCATGACGATGTGATTGTAATGTGTAAACTGCTGCTGTGCTGAGGCTGGTGAGCGAGTGATGAATCCTTCTGTGTTTTCACATCTGCAGCAGCGTCACGACTGACTTCATGTGTCTCTGGTGTCCTTCTGATGATATTTCATGATACTGTTGCCTCTGATGTGGATCATATTTGACTGCTGCTCTTCAGTGTGTGGATGAATACGTGTTGCAGCGCTGCAGTGTTGCTGCATTGATCTGTTGCTCTGTTGTCATGTTGCTTCAGCCTGTTTGAATCAGTGATGAACAGCTAAACGCTGCGGGGAGAGTGCAGCGTGTGTGCTGCTGTTGGTTTCATGCTAAGCTAGTTTAGCATAGCCTCCCAGGACACACACGCCTCACCAGAGTAGAACGTTCTTCTTCTGTGGTGGGCGTGTCAGACAGCACGTTGCCAGGTTGGGCGCAGTGGCTCCACCCAAAACATTATATTTCCCTCAATTTAAGCTTCTGCATTTTCCAAATGCACGAGTATTATTCAGACGTATTGTTCGGTTCGTAAGCCTCGTACGAACGGTTCAATATGAACACGTGTAATATTACACCCCGAGAAACAAACAGTAAGCGTAGCTGTGGCTCATCATGAGGTTATTAGGAGATGATTCAACTGGAGGACAGCACTGAAGGTGCAGCTATAAAACACACGGCCCAACACTGTGATGATGATTTAAAATGTCACAACAGTGACAGCATTTACACTCAATGTCTGTTTACTGAAGAAGATGAAACCAAAATGAAAGCCGCTCATGTTGATGATGAAATAATGATTCATTGTGTATCGATATGATAAACTCTGTGTGTTGTTTTGTGTGTTTGCAGTCTGTCACACTGTGAGATCTCAGAGGAAGGCTGTTCTTCTCTGGGCTCAGCTCTGAAGTCAAACCCCTCCCATCTGAGAACACTGGATCTGAGTAGAAACAAGCTGAAGGATTCAGGAGTGAAGGTGCTGAGTGGTTTTCTGGAGAGTCCACATTGTAGACTGGAGACTCTGAGGTGGGTTCACTGTCTGCTGCTAGTGCAGCACCTTCATGTTTCATCAATAACTCTATTTGATTGATCTACGTATAGATCCATGAAGTGAGACATCTTCTGGTCATATGTTCCACTTCACATCAGCTGCCTCGTTGTCTGCATGTCATCCTCTACAATCATCAAATGTACAACTTGTCTGCTTCATGCTGCTGTTGGATGGATTACTGAACAGGCCGACCGGGCACAGGCCCAGGGGCCCAAAGGGTCAGGGGCCCAAAGGGTCAGGGGCCCAAAGGGTCAGGGGCCCAACGGGTCAGGGGCCCAAAGGGTCAGGGGCCCCTGAGCTTCACCTACGAGATGTCACTCAGAGAGACACAAATATAAACTTGAATATTCTATATACCAGTGTTGGCTGGTGAACATGTTCTCGGTAGGGCCATCAATCAATGTCAGCAAACATCCCAGAATGATTGAATGCAAAAACATTCAGGTATCAAACACGTATTATACTTTACAGTTCAATATTTAACATTTATTCCAACACGAAAAAAAGCAGGAAATAACATTTTGATGAACACGTCAGGACATCTCATTTTATTCTCAGTATAATATAATAACATATATATCATATATAATATTCAGTGTAATATATAAATACAGTATTACAGTCATTGAGCAGACACTTGCATCCAAAGAGACTTACAGTTCAGATTCTATTCCATTGTTACAGCGTAGGCTCAGCTACGGGAGCAATTGTTGGGTTCAGTGCCTTGCTCAAGGACACATCCACATGCACCTAGCGGAGCCGGAACCGGGGATCGAACCACCGATCCCTCACTCCCTACCCTGGTGTTCTCATGTTTCCTTACCTCCTCATCCCTCACTCCCTACCCTGGTGTTCTCATGTTTCCTTACCTCCTCATCCCTCACTCCCTACCCTGGTGTTCTCATGTTTCCTTACCTCATCATCCCTCACTCCCTACCCTGGTGTTCTCATGTTTCCTTACCTCCTCATCCCTCACTCCCTCCCCTGGTGTTCTCATGTTTCCTTACCTCCTCATCCCTCACTCCCTACCCTGGTGTTCTCATGTTTCCTTACCTCATCATCCCTCACTCCCTACCCTGGTGTTCTCATGTTTCCTTACCTCCTCATCCCTCACTCCCTCCCCTGGTGTTCTCATGTTTCCTTACCTCCTCATCCCTCACTCCCTACCCTGGTGTTCTCATGTTTCCTTACCTCCTCATCCCTCACTCCCTCCCCTGGTGTTCTCATGTTTCCTTACCTCCTCATCCCTCACTCCCTATCCTGGTGTTCTCATGTTACCTTACCTCCTCCTCCCTCACTCCCTACCCTGGTGTTCTCATGTTTCCTTACCTCCTCCTCCCTCACTCCCTACCCTGGTGTTCTCATGTTTCCTTACCTCCTCATCCCTCACTTCCTACCCTGGTGTTCTCATGTTTCCTTACCTCCTCATCCCTCACTCCCTACCCTGGTGTTCTCATGTTTCCTTACCTCCTCCTCCCTCACTCCCTACCCTGGTGTTATCATGTTTCCTTACCTCCTCATCCCTCACTCCCTACCGTGGTGTTCTCATGTTTCCTTACCTCCTCATCCCTCACTCCCTACCCTGGTGTTCTCATGTTTCCTTACCTCCTCATCCCTCACTCCCTACCCTGGTGTTCTCATGTTTCCTTACCTCCTCATCCCTCACTCCCTACCGTTGTGTTCTCATGTTTCCTTACCTCCTCATCCCTCACTCCCTCCCCTGGTGTTCTCATGTTTCCTTACCTCCTCATCCCTCACTCCCTACCCTGGTGTTCTCATGTTTCCTTACCTCCTCATCCCTCACTCCCTACCGTGGTGTTCTCATGTTTCCTTACCTCCTCCTCCCTCACTCCCTACCCTGGTGTTCTCATGTTTCCTTACCTCCTCATCCCTCGCTCCCTACCCTGGTGTTCTCATGTTTCCTTACCTCCTCATCCCTCACTCCCTACCGTGGTGTTCTCATGTTTCCTTACCTCCTCCTCCCTCACTCCCTACCCTGGTGTTCTCATGTTTCCTTACCTCCTCATCCCTCACTCCCTATCCTGGTGTTCTCATGTTTCCTTACCTCCTCATCCCTCACTCCCTACCCTGGTGTTCTCATGTTTCCTTACCTCCTCCTCCCTCACTCCCTACCCTGGTGTTCTCATGTTTCCTTACCTCCTCCTCCCTCACTCCCTACCGTTGTGTTCTCATGTTTCCTTACCTCCTCATCCCTCACTCCCTCCCCTGGTGTTCTCATGTTTCCTTACCTCCTCATCCCTCACTCCCTCCCCTGGTGTTCTCATGTTTCCTTACCTCCTCATCCCTCACTCCCTACCCTGGTGTTCTCATGTTTCCTTACCTCCTCATCCCTCACTCCCTACCCTGGTGTTCTCATGTTTCCTTACCTCCTCATCCCTCACTCCCTACCCTGGTGTTCTCATGTTTCCTTACCTCCTCATCCCTCACTCCCTACCCTGGTGTTATCATGTTTCCTTACCTCCTCCTCCCTCACTCCCTCCCCTGGTGTTCTCATGTTTCCTTACCTCCTCATCCCTCACTCCCTACCCTGGTGTTCTCATGTTTCCTTCGTAAAGTAATTTATAAATAACATTTCTGACCCTCTTTTCAAAACATTTAGATTTTTTAAACTTTGTCTTAATTTTCTGATCCGCTCTTTAGAATCTGGATCAATACTGATCAATACATTTAGTAGCAGACGTGTCAAAGGTCTATAAAGCATCATCCATCTCACATCTTCATCAAGCTGTTGTGCTCCAGGTTCATCTGAACGTTTGCTTTGTGATCAGCTGGTCCTGAAAGTTCATCTTATATTTGAAACAAGTGATGAATTGTGCTGACTGAAGCTGCTTCTACACGTCTGCTGCACGCTGCAGGAAACCCTTGTGAACTTGAGTTCCACATGTGAAAGATGAACACATGTGATTGGATCAGGAACAGATTGTTCCTCTTCATGGTTTCTTCTTCATGCAGATTGAGTTGCTGCAGTTTGTCAGAGGTCAGCTGTTCTTCTCTGCTCTCAGCTCTGAAGTGTGAAGTGTGAAGTGATCTACTGCATACGAGTTGATGGTGGTGTTACCAACATGTTGCTGTGGGAGAACAATGTCTGCTCGTGTCTCTGCTCATATGCATCTGGACATAATGGTGTGAAGTGAACGGTGAACTGGTCACTATCCTGCTCGGGATCAAAGTGTTGGATGTCTTGTCCAACCAACATGAACATCCTTTGGTCCTCCTGCTTTCAGGGAACCAGGACGCTTTAAGTGCTGCTTTTAGTTTGTTACAGCAATCTACTCACTGGAATCACTGATTTCACTGTGATGATGATTTAAAATGTCACAACAGTGACAGCATTTACACTCAATGTCTGTTTACTGAAGAAGATGAAACCAAAATGAAAGCCGCTCATGTTGATGATGAAATAATGATTCATTGTGTATCGATATGATAAACTCTGTGTGTTGTTTTGTGTGTTTGCAGGCTGATGTACTGTGAGATCACAGAGGAAGGCTGTTCTTCTCTGGGCTCAGCTCTGAAGTCAAACCCCTCCCATCTGAGATACCTGCATCTGAGTACCAACAACCTGAAGGATTCAGACGTGAAGCTTCTGTCTGATCTTCTGGAGAGTCCACATTGTAGACTGGAGACTCTGTGGTGGGTTCAACATTCTTTACTCCTGCAGACATAAAGCTGATATTATTCTGATCTTAAAGGATCTTAAAGCTTCAGCGGTAGTAAAAGTTCATTAACTGTGGCAGAGACTTTGAGCTATAGATATAAATAAAACATATTTATTCATTTATTGCCTAACATTTGCTCCGTCCCACATGGGATTACAAGACACCACATTTTCCAGACATCTTCTGGTCTTGAAAATACAAAACATGAAGAAGAAAATAAAAACATAAACTTGGTAAAGAGATATTTTTTCCTCTTCTTCCAGACTTTCTGCAGATATATTTCTGCAGTTATATGTTCCACTTTTAAACAGTCTTCTCAGTCTTTGTGCATCATCCATATTCATAAAATCTATGTTTGACTTCCCAAACAAAGCATCGCAGTGTTCACGGTCAAACAGGAGAGTAGAGAACAAGATGGAACTCGTTGTTCATATCGTTTAGAGAACACATCGGACGGATCGGCTTTTCTTCTTCTACAATCTAGACCAGCGGTCTCAAACTCCCGGCCCGCGGTCCGAGTCCGGCCCGCCACGTCATTTTATGTGGCCCGCGAATCCGCCAGCAAAAAAAAAATAATATATATATATTTTTTTCTTTTTAAAGTTAGACTTGATAATACAAATATCCCCATAGTCAAAATGATGAGATAGAAAGTCGAAGTTATGAGATAGAAAGTCGAAGTTATGAGATACTTAAACACAGTCATAGAAGCAGCTCTTTGGCTGGTTTCTGTACATTTAACATGTAAATGTATTGTGAGCACATTGAAGACTTTAAACTGTGAATGCAGAGAGTTATTGAACGATATGTTACGAGTAGTTACATTTACGACCGGCCCTTTGTGGGCGACCGTGATGCTGATGTGGCCCGGAGTGAAATGAGTTTGAGAGCCCTGATCTAGACCAGGGTAGTTTCAACAGTCGAAGGTAAAATACCAGATGACATATGATCATATACGACATTATTCTCTGAACCATATTCAGTTTTTATCATCGTAAAAATACACAACTTTGGAAAACACAGATTCTGTAAAAAACAACAATGTTGAGTTTTTTGTTATTAAGAAAAGCCTCAATAAACCAAGAGCTGCAAAACAAACGAACATGTATTTATTTATATTATTTATTTTACATAAATATACTATATATATAATACATACTGGATTTTCATCAGGTTTTCATAAGGAAATGATAAAAGTTACTCAACACAATGAATAAATAGCTCTCTATCACACAACAACAAACGTTTTCAGTGTTTACATTTTTCCTCATTTTTATGAAGCTATTTGATGCTTGAACTGAAGCTGCTTTGATTTATGACTCCTGACAGGTTGGATTACAGGCCGTTCACACGTAAGAAACACAACCAATGTGAGTATTGAGAGAATGTCCCCATTCAAGCTATTCTCTACATTAACATCTGATCTGAATGAGCCTCATCGTAGCAAAGAGTATTCTGTTGGAGCTGTTTGAAGACTTGTGTCTGCTCATGGAACACAACGCAGGACAGCTGCAACTCTCCTGTCAAACGAAGGCTGAAGACTTTCCTGTTTATTAAACTGTGCTGTGACTTTAGCCTATTTTATACCCGTTCCATGCTATTTTAGCTTGTTTTTATTTTGGCTCTTTTTATTTAAATGTCTTTTTATCATATATATAATATATATATAATCATTTTCTATAATGATCCCCGATCACATTTATCTGCTGCAGATTACCGATCATAGATGATCCGTGTTGGCAGATACCTTCTTGTTGTTTTGTTTTGTTGGAGCAGCTGGTCTACAAGACTCCACCTCCAAAGAAATCTATTCAACCGCTCTGAAGATGATTAGGAAATACAGACTGCATTTGAACACATCATCATTTTACCTGAACAGAGCCTGAACGCATCACAATGTAACTGAATGGGACCTCTGTACGTTAGCCGTCATTTCAATTCCAACATGGATTTGTTGTTTACATGTAACATTACCAGAGATCAGAGAACAGAAAGCATGAATGCTGATGTCCTGATTGGTCCTTTACACCACGACTCACATCAAACACTGAACAATATGTGTATATATATATATATATATATGTGTGTGTATATGTGTATATATATATAAATATATATGTGTGTATATGTGTACATAGCAGCAGAAATATGAGAAATATCGTCCAGAACAGACTTCATTTCTTTTGAACTTCACAATACTTTCTGTTTGTTGATTACAAAACACATAATAATATTTTCTTCATTATCTTCCAGGTCCAAGAGCGGAAATTCAACAGAGAAATGTCTCAGCAGAGGACGGGGTCCCGGCGGAGGACGGGGTCCCGGCGGAGGACGGTGTCCCGGCGGAGGACGGGGTCCCGGCGGAGGACGGGGTCCCGGCGGAGGACGGGGTCCCGGCGGAGGACGGGGTCTCGGCGGAGGACGGGGTCCCGGCGGTGGACGGGGTCCCGGCGGAGGACGGGGTCCCGGCGGTGGACGGGGTCCCGACGGAGGACGGGGTCCCGGCGGTGGACGGGTCCCGGCGGAGGACGGGGTCCCGGCGGTGGACGGGGTCCCGGCGGAGGACGGGGTCCCGGCGGAGGACGGGGTCCCGGCGGTGGACGGGGTCCCGGCGGAGGACGGGGCAGCTGTACAGGAGCTGTTCTCAGTTCGGGCTCATTTCATCAACAGAGTGTCTGGTCCTGTCCTGGACCAGCTGCTGGATGAACTTCTTGAGCACGGAGTGATTACTGACGCTGAAATGGAGTCGGCCAAAACTAAACACAGAGCAGATAAAGCACGAGACGTGATCGACACGGTGCGAAGAAAGGGATCTGCAGCCTGCTCAGTTCTGATCGCTGCTCTCCGTGAGGTGGACCCGTGTCTTTACGAATTGCTGAGAGAAAGCTTTACATTGCCATGGCCGAGTTTGACAACACGGAGCGCCGTGCCATCATTTGCCGCTCCAACAGACCGTGAGCTTCCCCCCCGCACATTGCACCAAAGCCCGGTGGCAGGTGCAGAGATCATCGCCGGCTCCACGAGGCAACGATCCCGGACCGCTCTCCGGTTCCAGAGATTCAGGAGTTGTCTGCCTGCATGTTTGAAAGACAAAAGCAGCAAAAACAAGACAATAAAAGAACAGAAAGCTCAAGAGTGAATCAGCAGAGCACGACAACGAAGGTCAGAGTTCAACCGGATAAAACAGAACAACAGACGACAGGGAAAAAACAGTCGATATAAACTAATAAATAAAATATAATCATTTAGTCAAATCAACAAATACAAATGAAGAAGCGATGACATCACATAAAAGCCAGTCTGTAGAAATAGATGTTAAGAAGTGATTTGAAAGAGATGACTGAACCTGTGAGCTACGACGACAGCGTCTTGCTAACATATCGCTCTGTCACAGACCAGCACCTGCTCTTTGCTTTGTCGTTTCTATTTGTTTTTCATCGTTTTTCCACCGTGAACATCAAACTGAACTCCTCCTGCTCCTTGTTTGGCATTTTCTCTTTTTTCATGAACGAGTCTGTCTGACGTATAACGTTCAGGACAGACATTTTCTACGATGACGTCACCACAGCTTCTCTGGGAAGTTCAGAGATTTTCCACCTTTTCTTTTTCAATTCAAAGAGAAAAGGCGCCGTGTGGACACGGGGCCCTGAGCAGGAACCAATGAGCTCGCAGCTGAGAGCCACAAACAGGAAGTCAGACGGTGTTGAGGGACGCACTGACATGTTGTTGGTTTGAGTCTTAACGTGGGATTGGCTTTGTTATAAAGACAAATGGAGAGTAACGGCAGACTTTAACAGAACTCCGAAAAGAGAGAAACACACGGCTGTGATATTAACAACAAAGGCAGACAGACAGGTCTGTGCTTCCTGTGTGGTGGCTAACGGTGCTAGCCACCACACCACCGCGCACAACAATGAACATAAATCCAGAGATCCGCGCGCGCATTTTACTTTAACGAGCGCTTTTATGTCACTCCGCGAGCAAAATTCACTCTGGCGAGTCTTTTTCCTGCTCGCGAGCAGTTTCTCTTTGTGACAGTGAGGGGGCGGACCCAGTCGCCATGTAGCTCTACATCTATTGGTTACAATCCTGGTCTTGGGATAAACCGGATATCACTCTGATGACTGTCTTTATTAGTTATTAGTGTTATTAGTTACTGTTATTAAGTACACTGATCATGTGAACACACACTAACTTATCAAAAGTCTCTCCAGCTGTTAAAGCCGACGATCAGCTGATCCAGCTGTGATCAGCTGATCGTCATCAGAAACAGACGTCGCTTCACGTGACACAACTGAGGAAAGGACGTCTCATGTCTCCTGAAACATATTTCCTCGTTTCCTCTCTCCTTGCATTGTTTCCTCCATGCATCCCTGGTGGGAGGGACTAAGACGCAAGGAAAGGACGCAAGGGAGGGAAACGGGGATGCAGTGAAGAGACTTGAGATGCACCCAGTCAGTGTCAGAGACGTCACACATCACATGGTGCAGTTCTACCAGCTGTCCACCAGGTGGCCCCATCGAGCATCAGTGAAGTGCAGATCAGCATCATCAGCTGCATCACTGATGGTGATGAGCAGCAGGACAGAGTGCAGCGGACCGTCAGGTCTAGAGAGGACCACTGGTTCCAGCCTGCCCTCCATCCTGGACCTGTTCACCTCCAGAGTCAGGAAACGGGCAGAAAGATCTCTGCAGACCATCACACCCTGGACACAAGCTGTCCACCTCCTCCCCTCTGGAGGAGCTACAGAGCTCTGTACGCCAAGACCAGCAGACACAGGAGCAGCTTCTTCCACTGGCCGTCACTGAACAGTGAATCAGACACACTGCACGCCTCTGTTCGTACCATCACCTCTCTTCCATCGTTGGTGTACAGCTTTGTGTTCATGCACACTTGTGGATAATTATTTGTATTGTAGTCGTTAAGTGTTTATGCTTACATCTCCTCTACTTGTTTTGTTGTCCTTGTTTTATTTTTGTATTTTTCGTGTTTATGTGTAAACTTGTGTTTGTGCGTTGAGAGCAAAGTGGAACCGGAGTCAAAGTCCTTGTATGCGTTCGCATGAATGGACAATAAAGCAGATTCTGGTTCTGACCCATCGGCCTCCGAAACATTATGTTCCCACACAAAGCAACGACATTACCTGTCGAGGGAAACGCATCTTCCACCAGATCACGTTTGTTTTTGATGTATAATTAATACATTTCTAATGATATGAGGCAGCAATGGAGGAATGGGTCAAACAAACACAGGACTTTCACTCAGGAGACCGATGTTTGTGTCCCGCGTGAAACCAAAAGTCAGCTTTGACTTATTGTCATCTATGTGCGTCACATACAGAACCTAACGAATGTACTTATTTCAACCAACCAAACAGTGATGTTTTTACAAAACCTCACCAAGCATGCTGCTCTCAACCAGCGTTCAGTTATACCTCGAATAAAAAACACAGATATCCAACGAAATGCTTTGAAAGAGGAAGTATAAATACCACAGAAGAACACAGCGAAGGTGGAAGTGGAGATGGATGTTTCCAACAACCAGCGGTCGTTCAGCCAGGAGGCCGCGAAGTGTTCTTGTTGGATAAGAAACTCCCAGAATGCTTTGTGTTAACTTCCAAAGAACTCTCCTGTACTTGATGGTTTTAAGTTCAGTTTGATGGATGTGTTTGTTTTCCTTTCTCAACGTTTAAAACTTGAACAAACATCTGGAACAGTTTCTAGAGTGAAGTTTTCCTTCGACCACCTGACTGCTTTGTTTCATCGTCACATGTCTGAAGTGTTTTGTGCTGCATGTGCGCTATTAATAAACATGTTTAGATGAAAAGCACGCGTCTGATGTAAACCACGTGCTGCTGTTGTCTCCAGCCAATCCACTGCAGAGATTTAAATCCTTTTTATCCTCATTTAAGTCTCATTCTCTTTGATGAGTCATCATTTCTTTCCTGATATTGATCTCTGATATATTCTCTACATGTAATCTCACATGTGATGACAGCCTTCATGTGCTTGATATCATTGATCATTATGTCATCACATGTGCTTCTGAATGGAAAAGATAAGTAAAGGAATTCTTCTTGGGTTTAGTTTGCTCTGATAACTGTCAGTCAGCAGAGGAAACAGGCTGTAAGTGCAGAAACTGTAACTTCAGTCGTCGTCAGAGGAACATCCTGTTCAATGAAAGACAGACAGGAAGCTTCATCGGGGAGCTGCAGGAACGCCTTAACTCAGAGAACAAGTCTGTCCCAATAGAAGAAACTCCGTCACCTGCTTCATCCAGTGACTTGAGAATGAAGTGTGTTCTACCACATATGGAGCAGGAGGTTATGATGCATGAATATTAAACTGCATGTAGTCAACTGCTGCTGCTCACACACTCCCACCGGCCCAGGATCATTGATTCATATTCATTCATGTCTGTTCCTCTTGTGCTGCTCTGGTGTGCGCTGACATCACAGACGATAGAAGCATTTCTTGCACTCGGTCATTCTGTTCCCTCGACTTTTATTTTGAAATATTCTTCTCTCCGGGTTTCCTGTTGTGCGGTGCGTCTCTTATTAAAGGAAAGAACTAGAATCATCTCCTTATTTGACTTCGGTTCTCTCGTTCCTTCGTTTTTGGATTCAGAACCAATAAAGATCCTGTAATTCACAATAATAACTTAGTGACACTAGAACCTCGTTCATTTCATGCTGCTTCATGTTCTCACTCGATTACATTTCAGGAGAAGATATTGTACTTTTATGTTTAATTATTCACATACAAAACGCACAAAACTACCCAACAGTAATAAAGGAATCAATAATAATCATCCAATAACATAATAAAATGATGATTCTGCATAATTAATCATTTCAGTCCTTCTGAACTTTAACTCACGTTCTGAATGCACGACTTTGTTATCTGCTAACTTCTAATGTTAAAGTTAAATCTTTACTACGGACTGACCACACACACACACTCACACACACACACGCACACTCTCACACACACACACACACACACACGCACACACTCACTCACACACTCACACACACACACACGCACACACACTCTCTCACACACACACACACACGCACACACACTCTCTCACACACACACACTCACACACACTCACACACACTCACGTAATAGACTGAAGTCCATTTTAAAGTTGGCAGCAGGAGGAAGAACAGGACGTCGTGTTGAGGTTGAGTTGATTCTAATATTTACTCGTTCTATTGATTCATCTGAGAATATTTTCTGATACGTTGTTTATTAATCCGTTTTAATAGATAACATGAAAGCGTGTGTGTCTCAGAGCACAGCGTGACTCTTCACATGTTGTCATTTCCTGGTTTCTGAGTCTTGGCAGCTGCGTGACAGAGTCACAGTTCATCATTCTGAAGGCTGTAAAACACGTCTTTGATCAAACTCATGTGAAATCAGGACGAGGTGACCAACTTCAGAGGTGGACTCACTTTATTACACCGTTTGTGTCTCAGTGTCACTGACTGGAGGAGATGAGTGATTTGGAAGAAGAGGCGGACGGATCAGAGTCCAGCCGTCCGTCCGTGAAGAGTGCTCGGTCCAAAGGGGATCCTCCAGCCTTCAGTCCTGAAGCTGGACCCTCACACACACAGTAAGAGACGGTTCAGTTGTTCCATGCTGTACGCTGCAGTGCAGCTCTGCTCTTTCACACTTACACGAGCTTTGTTATATTCAGTCACTGGGGACGTCTCGTTCAAGTTGATTTGGCTTTTTAAAGAGTAAATCTGCTGAGTCCGGTCCGATAAGTTGACCAACGATGTGTCTGACACACGGAAATATACAGTTGTAGGTTCTAACTCTGCCACACCTTGTGTTTCCCGAGCTGCTCGGCTCATGAAGTGGTTTAAGGTGCAGCTTTACATGCGACACTGGAACAAACAGACAACTGACTCCAATGCAAGACGTGAAACACGGAGCAGGTGAAGTCTTTACTTTGCAGCAAAGCTTCGGTAAACAGGAATGCCGTCCAGAATCAGCAGAGGCTGAGTCAAAAACACACCAAAGAAAGGTGTCAATACCACGAATACAGCAGAAAAGACGACGCCAGAGGAGGAAGTACGAACACGAGCAAAAGACTGAGTAAGGGAGCAAAGGTAGAGGGTGAAAGGTCAAACTAACCAGGGCGAGGCAGGTAACCACAGGCGGAAACACACCAAGACAGGAAGTGAAGCTAACTGAAACAAGACACCAGGTGAGTCCTTCAAAATAAATCAGGACACAATAACATCTCCTAAGAGCAGGGACAATCATGACATGATGAAATGTAGTTGTAGCTCCCTCCACACTACTCACTACATATATATGTTAATACGAGTGGAATGAAGCATTGAAATAGAGCAACGCAGCACAAAAACAGAAAGAAAACTGATTTACAAGAACGATGTGCAGTTATGTGTCCACATGAGATGAAGATTTGTTGTTGTCAGATCATGATGATGTCAATGTTAACTCTGCTCTTTACGAGTTCCAATGAGATGTTAAACTGTTGTCTTCCCACAGACTGAGAGCAGCGTCTCCAACACCCAGCTGTCTGTCCATGAAGAGTGATCGGTCCAAAGGGGAACCTCTAAACTTCAGCAATGAACCTGAACCCTCAGACACAAAGTAAGAGACTGTTTCTACTGTAGACTGACCTGAAGAAAACAGAAAAAACACTGAAGAAACACTGTAGAGAACATTAAAGAAACACTGTAGAGATCAGTAAAGAAACACTGTCGAGAACATTAAAGAAACACTGTAGAGAACAGTAAGAAACACTGTAGAGAACAGTCAGAAACACTCTAGAGAACATTAAGAAACACTGTAGAGAACATTAAGAAACACTGTAGAGAACATGAAAGAAACACTGTAGAGAACAGTAAATAAACACTCTACAGAACAGTCAAGAAACACTCTAGAGAACAGTCAAGAAACACTCGAGAGAACAGTAAAGAAACACTCTAGAGAACAGTAAGAAACACTACAGAACAGTAAAGAAACACTCTAGAGAACAGTAACGAAACAATGCAGAGAACAGTAAAGAAACACTCTAGAGAACAGTAAAGAAACACTCTAGAGAACAGTAATGAAGGCATCTTCAGTGTTTGTCAATAAACTACTATTATAAAATAACGTTCCCCTCCACGTGAAGGACTTTGTGCAAAGTTCATTAAATCAACCTCAGATGTAGAAACTATTCACTCTCACACATATGTGTTTCTAGCTGTAGATAAAATCTCCAGAATATGCAGATGGTGAAATAAATATAACTATTCCCACAGACTGAGAGCAGCGTCTCCAACACCCAGCTGTCTGTCCATGAAGAGTGATCGGTCCAAATGGGAACCTATACACTTCAGCAAGGAACCTGGACCCTCAGACACAAAGTAAGAGACTGTTTCTACTGTAGACTGACCTGAAGAAAACAGAAAAAACACTGTAGAGAACAGTAAAAAAACACTGTAGAGAACATTAAAGAAACACTCTAGAGAACAGTAAAGAAACACTCTAGAGAACAGTAAGAAACACTACAGAACAGTAAAGAAACACTGTGGATAACAGTAAAGAAACACTGTAGAGAACATTAAAGAAACACTGTAGAGAACAGTAAAGAAACACTGTGGAGAACAGTAAAGAAACACTGTAGATAACATTAAAGAAACACTCTAGAGAACTGTACGAAACACTGTAGAGAGCAGTAAAGAAACACACTCTAGAGAACAGTAAGAAACACTCTAGAGAACAGTAAGAAACACTCTACAGAACAGTAAGAACCACTCTAGAGAACAGTAACAAACACTGTAGAGAGCAGTAAAGAAACACACTCTAGAGAACAGTAAGAAACACTCTAGAGAACAGTAAGAAACACTACAGAACATTAAAGAAACACTCTAGAGAACAGTAACGAAACACTCTAGAGAACAGTAAAGAAACACTCTCGAGAACAGTAATGAAGGCATCTTCAGCGTTTGTCAATAAACTACTATTATAAAATAACGTTCCCCTCCACGTGTAGGACTTTGTGCAAAGTTCATTAAATCAACCTCAGACATGTAGAAAGTATTCATTCTCACACATATGTGTTTCTAGCTGTAGATAAAATCTCCAGAATATGCAGATGGTGAAATAAATATAACTATTCCCACAGACTGAGAGCAGCGTCTCCAACACCCAGCTGTCTGTCCATGAAGAGTGATCGGTCCAAATGGGAACCTATACACTTCAGCAAGGAACCTGGACCCTCAGACACAAAGTAAGAGACTGTTTCTACTGTAGACTGACCTGAAGAAAACAGTAAGAAACACTGTGGAGAACATTAAGAAACACTGTAGAGAACATTAAAGAAACACTCTAGAGAACAGTAAAGAAACACTCTGGAGAACAGTAAGAAACACTACAGAACAGTAAAGAAACACTGTAGAGAACAGTAAAGAAACACTGTAGAGAACAGTAAAGAAACACTGTAGAGGACATTAAAGAAACACTGTAGAGAACATTAAAGAAACACTCTGGAGAACAGTAACAAACACTGTAGAGAACAGTAAGAAACACTCCACAGAACAGTAAAGAAACACTACAGAACAGTAAAGAAACACTCTAGAGAACAGCCAGAAACACTGTAGAGAACATTAAGAAACACTGTAGAGAACATTAAAGAAACACTGTAGAGAACAGTAAAGAAACACTCTAGAGAACAGTAAGAAACACTACAGAACAGTAAAGAAACACTCTGGAGAACAGTCAGAAACACTGTAGAGAACATTAAAGAAACACTCTAGAGAACAGTAACACACACTGTAGAGAACAGTAAAGAAACACTCCAGAGAACACTAAAGAAACACTCTAGGGAACAGTAAGAAACACTACAGAACAGTAAAGAAACACTACAGAACAGTAAGAAACACTACAGAACAGTAAAGAAACACTCCAGAGAACAGTAACGAAACAATGTAGAGAACAGTAAAGAAACACTCTAGAGAACAGTAAAGAAACACTCTAGAGAACAGTAATGAAGGCATCTTCAGCGTTTGTCAATAAACTACTATTATAAAATAACGTTCCCCTCCACGTGTAGGACTTTGTGCAAAGTTCAGTAAATCAACCTCAGATGTAGAAACTATTCACTCTCACACATATGTGTTTCTAGCTGTAGATAAAATCTCCAGAATATGCAGATGGTGAAATAAATATAACTATTCCCACAGACTGAGAGCACCGTCTCCAACACCCAGCTGTCTGTCCATGAAGAGTGATTGGTCCAAATGGGAACCTATACACTTCAAGGAACCTGGACCCTCAGACACAAAGTAAGAGACTGTTTCTACTGTAGACTGACCTGAAGAAAACAGTAAGAAACACTGTGGAGAACATTAAGAAACACTGTAGAGAACAGTAAAAAAACACTGTAGAGAACATTAAAGAAACACTCTAGAGAACAGTAACAAACACTGTAGAGAACAGTAAAGAAACACACTCTAGAGAACAGTAAGAAACACTCTAGAGAACAGTAAGAAACACTACAGAACAGTAAAGAAACACTGTAGAGAACATTAAAGAAACACTGTAGAGATAACAGTCAAGAAACACTGTAGAGAACAGTAAAGAAACACTGTAGAGAACAGTAAAGAAACACTGTAGAGAACATTAAAGAAACACTGTAGAGATAACAGTCAAGAAACACTGTAGAGAACAGTAAAGAAACACTGTGGAGAACAGTAAAGAAACACTCTAGAGAACATTAAAGAAACACTCTAGAGAACATTAAAGAAACACTCTAGAGAACAGTAAAGAAACACTCTAGAGAACATTAAAGAAACACTCTAGAGAACAGTAAGAAACACTCTAGAGAACAGTAATGAAGGCATCTTCAGCGTTTGTCAATAAACTACTATTAAACTACTATAAAATAACGTTCCCCTCCACATGTGGGACTTTGTGCAAAGTTCATTAAATCAACCTCAGACATGTAGAACGTATTCACTCTCACACATATGTGTTTCCAGCTGAAGATAAAATCTCCAGAATATGTAGTAGTAGTAGTTCTAGGACTCCTTAGCTGTCGAGTCCTATGCTTCTAAGGAACCTTGGAAGACCAAGGTGCCTTGTTCTGTGCACCAATTCCTCCTCTTCACTCCAGCTATGCAGGTTAACATCGAGCTGTTGTTCTCGTGGCTGGATTGGTTGCTTGTCTAGTTGGAAGGTGATTTCTTCGGTGCATCGGGTGTCAGTGCAGCACATCTATAGATGTTTTTCAAGGTCCGACTTTGATACTGAGAGTAAGTTTCACTGCAAGTAAATGTTGAAAAAAGAGCGGAAGCCTTTTACCTTTTGAAAGCCATCTCACAGAGAGGCAGAACATCACTCAATAGGTTTCCATGAAGCGCCACCATGCGATATCTGAACTGCAGTGATTAGGCGTGTGAATAAAATGCACAATTTCCAGCACGGGTGTCAGGACGATGTCTAAGCTCTTTGTACATCAGGCGGTCTTGTTGGATGATGTTCATGAGTCTAGAAAGTTAAACGGAACCGATCATTGACTGTTTTCTGTCTTTGCAGAGAGCTGCAAGCTTTGCAAACACCAAGGTAGTAAACTTTAGATAGACGGAATGTGACTTCACCTCTCTGAGGTCTGTGGCTTTGTTCCTTTTATTCTAGAGCTTGTCTTTCATATTATATATATACATAACTATTTACATTGGTGGTGTTTAACATTTTTTTTATTTAATGAATGAATTAACAGACATGTGGATGTGAATACAGGAGTTGGTCACCACTTATGTCATGTGTTCATTTCCACAGAGATGAAGCGAAGAGGACTCATCTTGCGTCGGTGGAGCAGCCGTCCTGCTGTGCTTTGTGTCAGGACGTCCTGAGGGATCCAGTCTCTACCAGCTGTGGACACTGGTTCTGCACACAGTGCATCACCTCATACTGGGACCAGTCTGGTACATCAGCAGACTCTTCTTGTCCCCAGTGTGGAGCAAGATCCAGAATGAGACCTAGAGTAGAGACAGCCAGTCAGACCAGCTTTCTGAAGGATATTTTAAATGAACATAAGATCAGTCTGAGGAGGAGATGTGAACGTGTGACTGAAGGAAGTGATGAAGCAGGAAGTGGAACCCCCCTCAACAGGATCTACACTGAGCTCTACATCACAGAGGGACAGAGTGAAGAGGTTAATACTCAACATGAGGTGAGGCAGCTTGAGACAACTTCCAAGAAGAAGAGCCTCCATGACACTCCGATCAAGTGCCACGACATCTTTAAAGCCTCCGCTGACCAACAGAGACGCATCAGAGTCGTTCTGACCAACGGCGTCGCCGGAGTTGGAAAAACCTTCTCGGTGCAGAAGTTCACTCTGGACTGGGCCGAGGGTTTGGAGAACCAGGATGTCAGTCTGGTGGTTCTGCTGTCGTTCAGGGAGCTGAACTTGATCAAAGATGAGCAGTACAGTCTTCTCCAGCTGATCCATGTTTTCTATCCAACATTACAGAAGATCACAGCAGAGGAGCTCTCTGTCTGTAGAGTTGTGTTCATCTTTGATGGTCTGGATGAAACCAGACTTTCACTGGATTTCATCAACAATGAGGTTGTGTCTGATGTTACACAGAAGGCGTCGGTCAACGTGCTGCTGATGAACCTCATCGAGGGGAACCTGCTTCCCTCGGCTCTCGTCTGGATAACTTCCCGACCTGCAGCAGCCAATCGGATCCCTCCTAGACGTGTTGACAGGGTAACAGAAGTACGAGGCTTCACCGACCCCCAGAAGGACCAGTACTTCAGGAGGAGGTTCAGTGATGCAGAGCTGTCCAGCAGAATCATCTCACACATCAAGACATCCAGGAGCCTCCACATCATGTGTCTAATCCCAGTCTTCTGCTGGATCACTGCTACAGTTCTGGACCACATGTGGACTACAGACCAGAGAGGAGAGCTGCCCAAGACCCTGACTGACATGTACTCGCACTTCCTGCTGGTCCAGACAAAGAGGAAGAAGCAGAAGTACCACGAGGGACAAGAGACGAGTCCTCAGGAGCTGACGGAGGCTAACAGGGAAGTCCTTCTGAAGCTGGGGAGGCTGGCGTTTGAACATCTGGAGAAAGGAAACATCATGTTCTACCAAGAAGACCTGGAGCAGTGTGGTCTTGATGTCACGGAGGCCTCGGTGTTCTCAGGAGTTTGTACAGAGATCTTCAAAAGAGAGAGTGTGATCTTCGGGAAAACTGTCTACTGCTTTGTTCACCTGAGTGTTCAAGAGTTTCTGGCTGCAGTCTACATGTTCCACTGTTTCACAAACAGGAAGACAGAGGTACTGAAGGACTTCATGGGAGAAGACTACAAGTATTCATCTCTGGAGGACTTCCTGAAGAGAGCCATGAAGAAATCCCTTGAAAGTGAAAATGGCCACCTGGACCTGTTTGTCCGCTTCCTTCATGGCCTCTCTCTGGAGTCCAACCAGAGACTCTTAGGAGGCCTGCTGGGTCAGACAGACAACAGTCCAGAAACCATCCAGAGAGCCATCAACAACCTAAAGGAGATGAAGAGTTATTTCATCTCTCCTGACAGAAGCATCAACATCTTCCACTGTCTGATGGAGATGAACAAGCTCTCAGTACATCAGGAGATCCAAGAGTTCCTGAAATCAGAGAACAGATCAGAGAAGGAACTCTCAGCGATCCACTGCTCAGCTCTGGCCTACATGCTGCAGATGTCAGAGGAGGTTCTGGATGAGTTGGACCTGAAGAAGTACAAGACATCAGATGAGGGACGACTGAGACTGATTCCAGCTGTGAGGAACTGCAGAAAGGCTCGGTAAGTGCATTGTTTGTTTGTTTTTTAACTCACTTTGTATTTAGTTTTCAACAACATAACAACATGCGTTTTCAGACCGTTAATAATAAATAAATGAATAAAAACAAGGGATGAAGAAATAATAATTGCGTCAGATATAATAATACATCATCAGCGTAAAGAGATATTTTATGCTCTTCTTCATGTATTACAGTTCCTTTTATTGTGTTGTCATCTCGGATGAGCTGGGCCAAGAGTTCAACACTAACATCAAACAGCAGGGTGATAGAGGGCAGCCTTGTCTGCAGCCACGTTCCAATGTGAATCTTTGTGATCTATATCCATTAACTAACAGCTGCCTGCGCTGATGAATATAATGTTTGATTCCAATTTTAAAAAGTTTTAGTGTTTGGAATAAATATTGCCATGATACCCGGTCAAATGCTTTTTGAGCATCTAGGGACATAATCATTGCTTCTGTTTCCTCTTCTTTCTGATGGGATATTATGTTTAATAAGCCTCGTAAGTTATGGTCGTAGTATCTTCCAGTGATGAATCCCGTCTGATCGGGATGGATGATTCCAGTTATTACAGGATGAACTCTTCTTGCTTTGATTGCTGTTAGAATGCGCAGGTCCCCGTTCAGCAGTGATATCGGTCGTTAGGATTGGCACTCTGTGGGGTCTTTACCTTCTTTATGAATTACCACTCTAGTTGCCTCAGTCCAACACGGTGCCATAGTTTTAGATTCTAATGCATGGTGGTCTGCTTTTAGCAACAGTGGTGATAACATATCCTTGAAGGTTTCATAATATTCATTAATATATCCATCTGGTCCTGAGCGTTGAGATCACCTGCTTGATCTCACGTTCCTCAATAGGCTCATCTAATTAGCTGCTGATTCTCTCACTTCAGTTGACTTCATAGGATTTAGGAACTCTGTAAGTTTTGCATCATCAGAGCAGGTATCCGTGTTTTTGTATAAAGATTCATAAAAGGATTCTGCTCTTTGATCTGGTTTTGTAACAAACGTTTCTTTTGATTTGATTTTCTGTACTGTATTAGATGATTGCTGTTTTCTTAATGCTAATAATCTGCTTACCTTGTTACCGTGTTCATAGTATCTTTGGTTTGTGAATCTTAAACTTCCCTCATTGTATCTGATAATAGGCTGTTGAGTTCTCTCCGGGTTGTGTTTAGGTCTTTTAGGAGACTGGCCGATGCAGATTGTTTATGTTTATGTTCCAAGTCTTTTGTTTCATCTTCCAGTTCTCTCTGTTTAGCCTCTTTTCCTCGTCTCCTAGCAGAAGTAAATGAAATAATACGGCCTCTGGTGTATGCTTTGGCACAATCCCACAGTGTAAGAGATGTCGTTTCGGCCGAGGTATTGATATCCAAGTATTCTTGAGTTCTGCTGTGATAAAGGAGGTAAGTTCTTTATCATGAAGGAGAGATGCATTAAGTCTCCATTGTTGAGATGTTGGTCTTTGGTCGTATATATATGCAAGAAGTCTAGTAGTAGTAACGTCTCTGTGTAGTCAACAACTGTCAAATCAAATAAAGAAAGTACACGTCAATTATATTTTAACAAATTATTATTCTCAGTTTTCAAATTTAACTGGATGGATTATAAATAATACATAAATAAATGTTCTTCTCATTTCAAGTAAAATAATGGCTGCATTAAAGAATAACTGACATAACAGAAAGCTTTTGAAGACTGTGCATCTTACAATAAAGTAATTCATTTTAGAAAAATTTATTTCACCGAGTTGTCCTGCAGCTTTAAATTCAGTTCATTCAGGTGTGAAGTGATGTCAATCAAAAAGCAACAATATTATATTTTTGTCATCTAAAAAGAGAAATCAGTGAGCATGGACTTTATGTGTGGTTATTAACACTTGTTTCAGCTCTATCCTCTCTGTTAACATCATTGTTGGACAGTGAACTCATGCGTTAGGATTCTGATCATATTGGGCTCTTAGGTTTATTTTCTGTGTCTTCATTTAGATGCGAGTGGGTACGAATTAGCTCAAGATCCACCCTCAGGCTCCACCAGCATGGAGCCATTTTGCATCAATTGTGTTTCATTTAGTGCACGTGTGTGTGCATTGTGACCTCATGATCATAGGCTTGTTGTTAACTAGGCTAAGGCTCCTCCTGTTAGCTGTCTATGGGTGAGCTTGGGGGTGTTCATGTTTATAATCACATTTGCTTACCCGTTGTTCTTTGAACTCTTTAAAGGTTGCGGTGTCTGTCTGAAAGGTGCTTTGCGTGTTAGACGTGTTGCCTCACTTGGTCTGTGGCTTTGAAACACGTTTGGCAGACGGGTCTCTGTAGGTCAGTGGGCTTTCCTTCACTGTCTGGGCAGCCCCGCCCCCTTGCATGCCTGCAGGCAGCATGACAGGGAGTGGAGCAGCCAGTGCGCTCTGATCGCGCTATTTTAATAAAGTATAGACACTAAAAATATGCAAAATCGGATCGTTTTTAACGTACAGGTAGCGCGGTACCTTTTTAGTGTCGATACACCGTGCAACCCTACCGGTTAAAGTACAAACTCGCTGCCTAATATATGTGTGATTCTGAAATATCGATTTCAGGTCCTGGGTCCGGATGCAACTGCGTCTGGGTCCGGATTCGGACCGCGGTCCGCCAGTTAGAGACCCCTGTTATAGGAGGTGAAGATCAGGAGAAGTAAACATGAAGTTTAATTATGAATACTGATGTTAAATTAAGCTATGATGAGTTTTCACTGTTCATTTAACATCTGTAGGAGCCAAATTCAATGTGCTGTTAAATATTCACTTGTATTTACATGTTTAACTGTAATCACTTCTGTTTCTACTGTGAATGTTACAAGGATGTCGTTATAATTTGTTAGAGTAAGAAATACATGTAAGTGACAGACAACTGTCACTTTAAGGACACTGACAGTTACTGACAGTGGTGAGAATATCTGAGGCAGGATGGAGCCGCACAGTTTTCCACCGTGTTAGGAAATGTGTTATGAAACGTGTTAAATGGAACGATCTACGTGGATTAAGTTGTGGATAACCTGTGGATACGTATGGTATGTCGAAGTAATCAGCGTACTTTTAGGAAGAAAGGAAGTTGATTGACTGACTTGTACGAAGTAGTGAAGCTTCGCATGTAGTCTGCTGTCTGATTGTGAGGTCAGGCTGATCTGATATCAGCTCTTTGGCTGCAGAACCTCCTCAAAGTTCTCCTCTCAAACGGGTCTTGGAGGAGGAGTGCTCGCCTGTAGAGACTTCCCCTGACGAGAACGTGCAGCTCCGGGGCTTGATCGTTCTGGCCCACAGCTGAATCTATTTGAGGCGCTGATTGGCTAAATTGTATGTCACTCATTTATATCTTGAATCAGCAATTGGCTAAACTGCTTCATAGACCCGCCTCTTCTGGGCCAAAACGATCAGGCCCCCCTCGCTGCGCGCTCTCAGAGTGTCGTGCACACAGACAGAGAGCACGAGCAGACGAGCACACAGGGGGAGAGGACGAGCAGGAAAAGCATATATTTTGCACAGATATCATATTGTACACACATTACTGGGTACATTCCATCGTTAAAAAACACAAATATTGACAATTTGTATAATTTATGATTATTATAATTTTTTTTTCTTTTTTTTTTCGTGTGGCTCATGGTGGGGCCATGCCCCATGGCCCTCTATTGACCAGCCGCCACTGCTGTTTCATCTGATGCAGAGTTGTCTCTGAACAGGGCTATGGAGACCTTTGACATTATAACTTATAACTTTTAGTGGCTCCATTACGTACGCTATGCAATTTGAATATTTAGGGAGTTTGTGTAGAGAGATGGGACGCGGAAGCAAACAGGCAGCACATGATTCATGTATCTCGTTATGTGGAGAGTTGGACTAGATAATGACGCCAGTGGGGGTGGGGTCAGAAAGGGTATTTAAGACAAATGGATGATGCCCTTGTTGTCGTTCTAGCTTGGTTAAAATTAATAATTCAATCAGTAAATGTGAACTAATATGCAAAGCTCCTGGTTAGCTCTAGTCGTATATTTCCAAATGTTTTGTATCCAGCCATGTTCTCCTGAAGGAGAATCTCTTTGTTTGTTTGTTTCTTACATGAATGAACGGCTGAGAGGTTTGTATTTAACAGTATATTGTTTCCTTCTTGTAATAAATATTAATATGTTCTTGATCACTTTGTGTTTTGTCTATTTGCCTTTTCTGTTCAAAAACTGTGTTTAGAGGCACTGCTGGCCTTTCAATGTCATTAATAAATGCTTTATAAAGCAGAGATAGTCCTCACTTTAGATGAGGTCACACAAAACACTTTACTAAGGATTAGTAACGTATCATGAATCATGAATTGCAGTATTAATACGCATTTATAAAGCATATATTAATATAGTCCCTATCATTAGTGCATATCTAAATCATTACAGATATAAATGCATGAATAATGTAAATCTAAATAACTTATTAATCATTTACTAACGCTTTATAAAGGATGTTATTAATCATCTACAACTCCTTAATAATTGGTTTGTAAAATATATAATACTTAATTTACAAATGGGGAATCCATCATTTATAAAGTATGAAAACACAATCATGAAACACATAATAGACGAGCCTATAATCAAGAATAAAACATTTATAACTGTTGTTATGAACTGCATACTAGCCCCCAAAAAAACAAACATTTGGGGGCTCTCGGGCTGAGGGGGGGTAGCAAATGTCCAAAAATTGCTCATATTGATAGCGATTATTGTGCATTTGTACATTTTATATACCGGATTAAACAGCAAAGTCTGGGCAACACTATCATATAAGTCACTTTTTACACACTCCAAACACAACTATACACTACTAATATAAGCTACTAGAAAATGTGCCATAAAACCACGAATTTCTGGCCAAAAATCGCCGTTTTATTAACTGCGCTTCGATATTCCAACAACAAGCTAACGGCTACACAGCTAATCAATACATCGCCTAGCATTAGCATTCGACGCAGAACCCATAAATGCCTTCGGTTTTTCTCTCTGTGAAACCACTACAAAGCTGTGAGCCAACAGCGCCAACACAACAGTTCCCTTGTGGAATGGAATTTTACGCTCGGGGATGCGCTGAGCAGCACCTTTTGCATCTTCACTTGCTGAAAGTTCTGTCAATCAACACCCGGCTTCAACGCCCGCCTTCCTGAGACTCTGACGCATCGAAGGCGGGCTCATTGACTGAAATCGACAGATGATAGGCTGAGCTACAGCCCCATACACACACAGCAACTGGAATTCAGACGAGAAAATCCCACGGATGAGAGCCAGAAACAGGTTCTGAGAGGACCCTGGCTCTCAAAATGAGGCCAATCGGCTGTATTTGGATGTATTGAATAATATGAGTGATAAAAGAAAGTGAAATATATAGTTATATAGTATATAAAAGTACAATGTAAGAGCTGCAACAGCTGGTTCCAAAATGATGACCTCGAGTGACCTTTCTGTACTAAAAGCCTCTCTAACCTTTATTGTTCTTCACTGTATCCCAGCCAAACCTTTACTCTTAGACTACTGATCGGCTGTGCTATGATTTGGGAGAGTTGTTAGGCTGCCAGCTGCATTATGTCAAAAAGAAAATATCAATAGAAGTGCTTTTGTTTCAGGTGAACCTGAATATTTTCAATTTGAGCTGTGTAATATCTTCATTTACTATATTAACCAGCAACATATACACAATATTATAGATCTGAACAATCTCACAAGTGTTATCTGATTATAGCATCAACAATTATTAAAACAGACCTTGTAGTTACAGAATTGTGGTCTCTTTAGTATGGGTATGCCATTTTCGAACAGATGCCTACAAATAGGGCTCGAGTTTAACGAATGCTTCATCGTGTGTAGTTATTATGAAGTGTTCCCAGCTGTAAATTATGATGTCTGTAGATGTGGACCAACCTACTCCTCCAAATTTGGACCGCTCCTTATTTATGTTGAGATCTGATTGGCTCGGTCGTTTTCATCGTGAACGTGATGAATTGTGACTCATGTTCCGGCTCACATAGGCTTGTCTGGCCGCTCGTTTTTTTATTCCAGCTCTTGTTGCTTCACTTTAGATGAAAACACGATTCCACCAAAATACAGGAAGTGAACCAAAAAACAGTCGTCTGTGTAACAAGGACACCTCATCATAATCTCTCTCTCATCAGGGACTGCCTTCTCCTTCTCCTTCTCATATTGTTTGCCTTCTTCTAAAATATTTGATTGATAGAAACACCAATCCAAACCCAGAAAATCCAAGAACGCATACATTTGGTGTTGCTCCGTTGTTTCTGAGCCCGAGAAGTGTCGGTGGGTTTCACGCTGATATTTGTGACGCGTTTGACGAAGTGCAGTGTGAACACCAACAGAACAAGAATGAAAAATGCAACAATGTTGCATCATAACCCCAAATTTCTGATGTAACTTCAGTCTGCTGCAAGGACTGAATCATGATTAAAATGTTTATTGACTACGAATAATTAAACACCCTTTTCAACCATTAGATGTGATTCAATCTTTTTTTTATTTGTTGTTTATTGTGTTGAAAGTATGAACAACAGAAGTCTATGAATTAATACCAGTGATTCTTACCGTATCTGTTGTCCACATATGCTGTATGAGAAGTTGTCTTTTAGTTCATTTATATAATTATTAGACTTTTAAGATAACAGATTATACATTTATCTTTATCCACAGACTTCCAGACTGTAGACTTTCAGACACTCACTATGAAGTTGTGGCCTCAGCTCTGAAGTCCGATCCGTCCCATCTAAAAGAACTGGACCTGAGCGGCAACTACCTGGAGGATTCAGGGGTGAAGCTGCTGTCTGCTGGACTGGAGAGTCCAAACTGTAGACTGGAGACTCTGAGGTCAGTTTACCGTCTGCCTGGTGCTGTTCTGTCTACCTCGTACATGTGTGTGTATATATATATATATATATATATATATATATATGTATATATATATATATATATATATATATATATATATATATATGTATATATATATATATATGTATATATATATATATGTATATATATATATATATATATATATATATATATATATATATATATATATATATATATATATATATGTATATATAAATCCGTAACTGAAGATTTGTGATATTTGCTTTGGTTGATTTGTTGTGGGGGTTCGGATGGTTCACGGCTTAGTTGTGTTTTTTCGTGTCATGCTCGTCTATTTGTTGGTGAAGAGATGACTTGTTCTAAAGGAGCTGTAGGAGGTGTCCTACGAGGGAGGAGAGCGCTGACACAGAGGAGGTTCAACATAAAACACACTGAGGCTACATTACAATGAGGATCTGTTGTAACTGAATGTTCTCTGGTCGAGCTCAGCTGAAAACACAAACACTGAATCTGATAGCATGACTGTAGCGAACGTCGATGGAAAGATGATTCAACTGAAAAGTGAAAACAGCAACAATGACACAATCTGAACTCATGAACTTCGTCCATAGACTGCTCTCATGACCCCGACGGTCACTCAGTGGTTTGACTCTCAAATGACCACTCGGAGCAGCTCGGTGGTCGATCTTGACACTCAAACCAGTTCATGAACTATCAGACCTTTGTAGAGGCTGAGCGGACGAGGTTCAATTCCCCACGTGTCCAGTTTTACCAGCATCTACATTCCTGAGGGACACAGAGAGATATCCAATCATGAATAACGACGTAAGCAAGATGAGTCTCAATGCAAGATATCATTGACCTTCATTCATAGGCTAGTCCTAGTTTAGTTAGTCTTTTTATTTTGTATAGATATTTTTAATGAACCTCAGAGTAACAAACTCACTTCATTTGTAAAGCATTCACGACTCTTTTAACTGTTTTGTTTGCATTTGTTCTCATCTTGTTCTGTAGTCATACGAACCTGATCTTACATCACTCACTCACTATATTGTGCCTTCATACATGAACTGTGCAAGCTTGAAGTTCAGCAAATCTCAGGTGACGGTGTTTCTGCATCAGGACCCGTCGGCTTTGGAAGGAGCTGCCTGAGGAGACGAGGCTCTCAGGATCACTCGTCTCTTCCAATCACTTCTTCAAACACATTTTACAGACTGGCTTTCATGGCATGTCGGCTCTTTTCTGTTTTACTTTCATTTCTTGATCTTACTAAATTATCAAATTAATCTTTTATTTATTTATTTATTTGTATTATTATAATTTTGTTTAAAATTAATGAATTTTTCTCACATAGACTGTCTCACTGAGCGTCCTGTCCTTTGGTCCTCCTGCTTTCAGGGAACCAGGACGCTTTAAGTGCTGCTTTTAGTTTGTTACAGCAATCTACTCACTGGAATCACTGATTTCACTGTGATGATGATTTAAAATGTCACAACAGTGACAGCATTTACACTCAATGTCTGTTTACTGAAGAAGATGAAACCAAAATGAAAGCCGCTCATGTTGATGATGAAATAATGATTCATTGTGTATCGATATGATAAACTCTGTGTGTTGTTTTGTGTGTTTGCAGTCTGTCATGCTGTGGGATCTCAGAGGAAGGCTGTTCTTCTCTGCACTCAGCTCTGAAGTCAAACCCCTCCCATCTGAGAAACCTGGATCTGTGTCACAACAAGCTGAAGGATTCAGGAGTGAAGGTGCTGAGTGGTTTTCTGGAGAGTCCACATTGTAGACTGGAGACTCTGAGGTGGGTTCACTGTCTGCTGCTAGTGCAGCACCTTCATGTTTCATCAATAACTCTATTTGATTGATCTACGTATAGATCCATGAAGTGAGACATCTTCTGGTCATATGTTCCACTTCACATCAGCTGCCTCGTTGTCTGCATGTCATCCTCTACAATCATCAAATGTACAACTTGTCTGCTTCATGCTGCTGTTGGATGGATTACTGAACAGGCCGACCGGGCACAGGCCCAGGGGCCCAAAGGGTCAGGGGCCCAAAGGCCCAGGGGCCCAAAGGGTCAGGGGCCCAAAGGCCCAGGGGCCCAAAGGGTCAGGGGCCCAAAGGGTCAGGGGCCCCTGAACTTCACCTACGAGATGTCACTCAGAGAGACACAAATATAAACTTGAATATTCTATATACCAGTGTTGGCTGGTGAACATGTTCTCGGTAGGGCCATCAATCAATGTCAGCAAACATCCCAGAATGATTGAATGCAAAAACATTCAGGTATCAAACACGTATTATACTTTACAGTTCAATATTTAACATTTATTCCAACACGAAAAAAAGCAGGAAATAACATTTTGATGAACACGTCAGGACATCTCATTTTATTCTCAGTATAATATAATAACATATATATCATATATAACATTCAGTGTAATATATAAATACAGTATTACAGTCATTGAGCAGACACTTGTATCCAAAGAGACTTACAGTTCAGATTCTATTCCATTGTTACAGCGTAGGCTCAGCTACGGGAGCAATTGTTGGGTTCAGTGCCTTGCTCAAGGACACATCCACATGCACCTAGCGGAGCCGGAACCGGGGATCGAACCACCGATCCCTCACTCCCTACCCTGGTGTTCTCATGTTTCCTTACCTCCTCATCCCTCACTCCCTACCCTGGTGTTCTCATGTTTCCTTACCTCCTCATCCCTCACTCCCTACCCTGGTGTTCTCATGTTTCCTGACCTCATCATCCCTCACTCCCTACCCTGGTGTTCTCATGTTTCCTTACCTCCTCATCCCTCACTCCCTCCCCTGGTGTTCTCATGTTTCCTTACCTCCTCATCCCTCACTCCCTACCCTGGTGTTCTCATGTTTCCTTACCTCATCATCCCTCACTCCCTACCCTGGTGTTCTCATGTTTCCTTACCTCCTCATCCCTCACTCCCTCCCCTGGTGTTCTCATGTTTCCTTACCTCATCATCCCTCACTCCCTACCCTGGTGTTCTCATGTTTCCTTACCTCATCATCCCTCACTCCCTACCCTGGTGTTCTCATGTTTCCTTACCTCCTCATCCCTCACTCCCTACCCTGGTGTTCTCATGTTTCCTTACCTCATCATCCCTCACTCCCTACCCTGGTGTTCTCATGTTTCCTTACCTCATCATCCCTCACTCCCTACCCTGGTGTTCTCATGTTTCCTTACCTCCTCATCCCTCACTCCCTACCCTGGTGTTCTCATGTTTCCTTACCTCCTCATCCCTCACTCCCTCCCCTGGTGTTCTCATGTTTCCTTACCTCATCATCCCTCACTCCCTACCCTGGTGTTCTCATGTTTCCTTACCTCATCATCCCTCACTCCCTACCCTGGTGTTCTCATGTTTCCTTACCTCCTCATCCCTCACTCCCTACCCTGGTGTTCTCATGTTTCCTTACCTCATCATCCCTCACTCCCTACCCTGGTGTTCTCATGTTTCCTTACCTCATCATCCCTCACTCCCTACCCTGGTGTTCTCATGTTTCCTTACCTCCTCATCCCTCACTCCCTACCCTGGTGTTCTCATGTTTCCTTACCTCCTCATCCCTCACTCCCTACCCTGGTGTTCTCATGTTTCCTTACCTCCTCATCCCTCACTCCCTACCCTGGTGTTCTCATGTTTCCTTACCTCCTCATCCCTCACTCCCTCCCCTGGTGTTCTCATGTTTCCTTACCTCCTCATCCCTCACTCCCTACCCTGGTGTTCTCATGTTTCCTTACCTCATCATCCCTCACTCCCTACCCTGGTGTTCTCATGTTTCCTTACCTCCTCATCCCTCACTCCCTCCCCTGGTGTTCTCATGTTTCCTTACCTCCTCATCCCTCACTCCCTACCCTGGTGTTCTCATGTTTCCTTACCTCCTCATCCCTCACTCCCTACCCTGGTGTTCTCATGTTTCCTTACATCCTCATCCCTCACTCCCTACCCTGGTGTTCTCATGTTTCCTTACCTCCTCATCCCTCACTCCCTCCCCTGGTGTTCTCATGTTTCCTTACCTCCTCATCCCTCACTCCCTATCCTGGTGTTCTCATGTTACCTTACCTCCTCCTCCCTCACTCCCTACCCTGGTGTTCTCATGTTTCCTTACCTCCTCCTCCCTCACTCCCTACCCTGGTGTTCTCATGTTTCCTTACCTCCTCATCCCTCACTTCCTACCCTGGTGTTCTCATGTTTCCTTACCTCCTCATCCCTCACTCCCTACCCTGGTGTTCTCATGTTTCCTTACCTCCTCCTCCCTCACTCCCTACCCTGGTGTTATCATGTTTCCTTACCTCCTCATCCCTCACTCCCTACCGTGGTGTTCTCATGTTTCCTTACCTCCTCATCCCTCACTCCCTACCCTGGTGTTCTCATGTTTCCTTACCTCCTCATCCCTCACTCCCTACCCTGGTGTTCTCATGTTTCCTTACCTCCTCATCCCTCACTCCCTACCGTTGTGTTCTCATGTTTCCTTACCTCCTCATCCCTCACTCCCTCCCCTGGTGTTCTCATGTTTCCTTACCTCCTCATCCCTCACTCCCTCCCCTGGTGTTCTCATGTTTCCTTACCTCCTCATCCCTCACTCCCTACCCTGGTGTTCTCATGTTTCCTTACCTCCTCATCCCTCACTCCCTACCGTGGTGTTCTCATGTTTCCTTACCTCCTCCTCCCTCACTCCCTACCCTGGTGTTCTCATGTTTCCTTACCTCCTCATCCCTCGCTCCCTACCCTGGTGTTCTCATGTTTCCTTACCTCCTCATCCCTCACTCCCTACCGTGGTGTTCTCATGTTTCCTTACCTCCTCCTCCCTCACTCCCTACCCTGGTGTTCTCATGTTTCCTTCGTAAAGTAATTTATAAATAACATTTCTGACTTTCTTTTCAAAACATTTAGATTTTTTAAACTTTGTCTTAATTTTCTGATCCTCTCTTTAGAATCTGGATCAATACTGATCAATACATTTAGTAGCAGACGTGTCAAAGGTCTATAAAGCATCATCCATCTCACATCTTCATCAAGCTGTTGTGCTCCAGGTTCATCTGAACGTTTGCTTTGTGATCAGCTGGTCCTGAAAGTTCATCTTATATTTGAAACAAGTGATGAATTGTGCTGACTGAAGCTGCTTCTACACGTCTGCTGCACGCTGCAGGAAACCCTTGTGAACTTGAGTTCCACATGTGAAAGATGAACACATGTGATTGGATCAGGAACAGATTGTTCCTCTTCATGGTTTCTTCTTCATGCAGATTGAGTTGCTGCAGTTTGTCAGAGGTCAGCTGTTCTTCTCTGCTCTCAGCTCTGAAGTGTGAAGTGTGAAGTGATCTACTGCATACGAGTTGATGGTGGTGTTACCAACATGTTGCTGTGGGAGAACAATGTCTGCTCGTGTCTCTGCTCATATGCATCTGGACATAATGGTGTGAAGTCAACGGTGAACTGGTCACTATCCTGCTCGGGATCAAAGTGTTGGATGTCTTGTCCAACCAACATGAACATCCTTTGGTCCTCCTGCTTTCAGGGAACCAGGACGCTTTAAGTGCTGCTTTTAGTTTGTTACAGCAATCTACTCACTGGAATCACTGATTTCACTGTGATGATGATTTAAAATGTCACAACAGTGACAGCATTTACACTCAATGTCTGTTTACTGAAGAAGATGAAACCAAAATGAAAGCCGCTCATGTTGATGATGAAATAATGATTCATTGTGTATCGATATGATAAACTCTGTGTGTTGTTTTGTGTGTTTGCAGTCTGTCACGCTGTGAGATCTCAGAGGAAGGCTGTTCTTCTCTGGGCTCAGCTCTGAAGTCAAACCCCTCCTCCCATCTGAGAGACCTGCATCTGAGCTACAACAACCTGAAGGATTCAGGAGTGAAGGTGCTGAGTGGTTTTCTGGAGAGTCCACATTGTAGACTGGAGACTCTGAGGTGGGTTCACTGTCTGCTGCTAGTGCAGCACCTTCATGTTTCATCAATAACTCTATTTGATTGATCTACGTATAGATCCATGAAGTGAGACATCTTCTGGTCATATGTTCCACTTCACATCAGCTGCCTCGTTGTCTGCATGTCATCCTCTACAATCATCAAATGTACAACTTGTCTGCTTCATGCTGCTGTTGGATGGATTACTGAACAGGCCGACCGGGCACAGGGTCAGGGGCCCAAAGGGTCAGGGGCCCAACGGGTCAGGGGCCCAAAGGGTCAGGGGCCCCTGAGCTTCAGCTACGAGATGTCACTCAGAGAGACACAAATATAAACTTGAATATTCTATATACCAGTGTTGGCTGGTGAACATGTTCTCGGGAGGGCCATCAATCAATGTCAGCAAACATCCCAGAATGATTGAATGCAAAAACATTCAGGTATCAAACACGTATTATACTTTACAGTTCAATATTTAACATTTATTCCAACACGAAAAAAAGCAGGAAATAACATTTTGATGAACACGTCAGGACATCTCATTTTATTCTCAGTATAATATAATAACATATATATCATATATAACATTCAGTGTAATATATAAATACAGTATTACAGTCATTGAGCAGACACTTGTATCCAAAGAGACTTACAGTTCAGATTCTATTCCATTGTTACAGCGTAGGCTCAGCTACGGGAGCAATTGTTGGGTTCAGTGCCTTGCTCAAGGACACATCCACATGCACCTAGCGGAGCCGGAACCGGGGATCGAACCACCGATCCCTCACTCCCTACCCTGGTGTTCTCATGTTTCCTTACCTCCTCCTCCCTCACTCCTACCCTGGTGTTCTCATGTTTCCTTACCTCCTCCTCCCTCACTCCTACCCTGGTGTTCTCATGTTTCCTTACCTCCTCCTCCCTCACTCCTACCCTGGTGTTCTCATGTTTCCTTACCTCCTCATCCCTCACTCCCTCCCCTGGTGTTCTCATGTTTCCTTACCTCCTCCTCCCTCACTCCCTACCCTGGTGTTCTCATGTTTCCTTACCTCCTCATCCCTCACTCCCTACCCTGGTGTTCTCATGTTTCCTTACCTCCTCATCCCTCACTCCCTACCCTGGTGTTCTCAAGTTTCCTTACCTCCTCATCCCTCACTCCCTACCCTGGTGTTCTCATGTTTCCTTACCTCCTCCTCCCTCACTCCCTACCCTGGTGTTCTCATGTTTCCTTACCTCCTCATCCCTCACTCCCTACCGTTGTGTTCTCATGTTTCCTTACCTCCTCCTCCCTCACTCCCTACCCTGGTGTTATCATGTTTCCTTACCTCCTCCTCCCTCACTCCCTCCCCTGGTGTTCTCATGTTTCCTTACCTCCTCATCCCTCACTCCCTACCCTGGTGTTCTCATGTTTCCTTACCTCCTCATCCCTCACTCCCTACCCTGGTGTTCTCATGTTTCCTTACCTCCTCATCCCTCACTCCCTACCCTGGTGTTCTCATGTTTCCTTACCTCCTCATCCCTCACTCCCTACCCTGGTGTTCTCGTTTCCTTACCTCCTCATCCCTCACTCCCTACCCTGGTGTTCTCATGTTTCCTTACCTCCTCATCCCTCACTCCCTACCCTGGTGTTCTCATGTTTCCTTACCTCCTCATCCCTCACTCCCTACCCTGGTGTTCTCATGTTTCCTTACCTCCTCATTCCTCACTCCCTACCCTGGTGTTCTCATGTTTCCTTGCCTCCTCATCCCTCACTCCCTGGTGTTCTCATGTTTCCTTACCTCCTCATCCCTCACTCCCTACCCTGGTGTTCTCATGTTTCCTTACCTCCTCATCCCTCACTCCCTACCCTGGTGTTCTCATGTTTCCTTACCTCCTCATCCCTCACTCCCTACCCTGGTGTTCTCATGTTTCCTTACCTCCTCATCCCTCACTCCCTACCCTGGTGTTCTCATGTTTCCTTACCTCCTCATCCCTCACTCCCTACCGTGGTGTTCTCATGTTTCCTTACCTCCTCATCCCTCACTCCCTACCCTGGTGTTCTCATGTTTCCTTACCTCCTCCTCCCTCACTCCCTACCCTGGTGTTCTCATGTTTCCTTACCTCCTCATCCCTCACTCCTACCGTGGTGTTCTCATGTTTCCTTACCTCCTCATCCCTCACTCCCTACCCTGGTGTTCTCATGTTTCCTTACCTCCTCATCCCTCACTCCCTACCCTGGTGTTCTCATGTTTCCTTACCTCCTCATCCCTCACTCCCTACCCTGGTGTTCTCATGTTTCCTTACCTCCTCATCCCTCACTCCCTACCCTGGTGTTCTCATGTTTCCTGAGTAAAGTAATTTATAAATAACATTTCTGACTTTCTTTTCAAAACATTTAGATTTTTTAAACTTTGTCTTAATTTTCTGATCTGCTCTTTAGAATCTGGATCAATACTGATCAATACATTTAGTAGCAGACGTGTCAAAGGTCTATAAAGCATCATCCATCTCACATCTGCATCAAGCTGTTGTGCTCCAGGTTCATCTGAACGTTTGCTTTGTGATCAGCTGGTCCTGAAAGTTCATCTTATATTTGAAACAAGTGATGAATTGTGCTGACTGAAGCTGCTTCTACACGTCTGCTGCACGCTGCAGGAAACCCTTGTGAACTTGAGTTCCACATGTGAAAGATGAACACATGTGATTGGATCAGGAACAGATTGTTCCTCTTCATGGTTTCTTCTTCATGCAGATTGAGTTGCTGCAGTTTGTCAGAGGTCAGCTGTTCTTCTCTGCTCTCAGCTCTGAAGTGTGAAGTGTGAAGTGATCTACTGCATACGAGTTGATGGTGGTGTTACCAACATGTTGCTGTGGGAGAACAATGTCTGCTCGTGTCTCTGCTCATATGCATCTGGACATAATGGTGTGAAGTCAACGGTGAACTGGTCACTATCCTGCTCGGGATCAAAGTGTTGGATGTCTTGTCCAACCAACATGAACATCCTTTGGTCCTCCTGGTTTCAGGGAACCAGGACGCTTTAAGTGCTGCTTTTAGTTTGTTACAGCAATCTACTCACTGGAATCACTGATTTCACTGTGATGATGATTTAAAATGTCACAACAGTGACAGCATTTACACTCAATGTCTGTTTACTGAAGAAGATGAAACCAAAATGAAAGCCGCTCATGTTGATGATGAAATAATGATTCATTGTGTATCGATATGATAAACTCTGTGTGTTGTTTTGTGTGTTTGCAGGCTGATGTACTGTGAGATCACAGAGGAAGGCTGTTCTTCTCTGGACTCAGCTCTGAAGTCAAACCCCTCCTCCCATCTGAGAGAACTGGATCTGAGTGACAACGACCTGAAGGATTCAGACGTGAAGCTTCTGTCTGATCTTCTGGAGAGTCCACATTGTAGACTGGAGACTCTGAGGTGGGTTCAACATTCTTTACTCCTGCAGACATAAAGCTGATATTATTCTGATCTTAAAGGATCTTAAAGCTTCAGCGGTAGTAAAAGTTCATTAACTGTGGCAGAGACTTTGAGCTATAGATATAAATAAAACATATTTATTCATTTATTGCCTAACATTTGCTCCGTCCCACATGGGATTACAAGACACCACTTTTTCCAGACATCTTCTGGTCTTGAAAATACAAAACATGAAGAAGAAAATAAAAACATAAACTTGGTAAAGAGATATTTTTTCCTCTTCTTCCAGACTTTCTGCAGATACCTGGCTAAGTTATATGTTCCACTTTTAAACAGTCTTCTCAGTCTTTGTGCATCATCCATATTCATAAAATCTATGTTTGACTTCCCAAACAAAGCATCGCAGTGTTCACGGTCAAACAGGAGAGTAGAGAACAAGATGGAACTCGTTGTTCATATCGTTTAGAGAACACATCGGACGGATCGGCTTTTCTTCTTCTACAATCTAGACCAGCGGTCTCAAACTCCCGGCCCGCGGTCCGAGTCCGGCCCGCCACGTCATTTTATGTGGCCCGCGAATCCGCCAGCAAAAAAAAAATAATATATATTTTTTTTTTTCTTTTTAAAGTTAGACTTGATAATACAAATATCCCCATAGTCAAAATGATGAGATAGAAAGTCGAAGTTATGAGATACTTAAACACAGTCATAGAAGCAGCTCTTTGGCTGGTTTCTGTACATTTAACATGTAAATGTATTGTGAGCACATTGAAGACTTTAAACTGTGAATGCAGAGAGTTATTGAACGATATGTTACGAGTAGTTACATTTACGACCGGCCCTTTGTGGGCGACCGTGATGCTGATGTGGCCCGGAGTGAAATGAGTTTGAGAGCCCTGATCTAGACCAGGGTAGTTTCAACAGTCGAAGGTAAAATACCAGATGACATATGATCATATACGACATTATTCTCTGAACCATATTCAGTTTTTATCATCGTAAAAATACACAACTTTGGAAAACACAGATTCTGTAAAAAACAACAATGTTGAGTTTTTTGTTATTAAGAAAAGCCTCAATAAACCAAGAGCTGCAAAACAAACGAACATGTATTTATTTATATTATTTATTTTACATAAATATACTATATATATAATACATACTGGATTTTCATCAGGTTTTCATAAGGAAATGATAAAAGTTACTCAACACAATGAATAAATAGCTCTCTATCACACAACAACAAACGTTTTCAGTGTTTACATTTTTCCTCATTTTTATGAAGCTATTTGATGCTTGAACTGAAGCTGCTTTGATTTATGACTCCTGACAGGGTGACTGACAGGCCGTTCACACGTAAGAAACACAACCAATGTGAGTATTGAGAGAATGTCTCCATTCAAGCTATTCTCTACATTAACATCTGATCTGAATGAGCCTCATCGTAGCAAAGAGTATTCTGTTGGAGCTGTTTGAAGACTTGTGTCTGCTCATGGAACACAACGCAGGACAGCTGCAACTCTCCTGTCAAACGAAGGCTGAAGACTTTCCTGTTTATTAAACTGTGCTGTGACTTTAGCCTATTTTATACCCGTTCCATGCTATTTTAGCTTCTTTTTATTTTGGCTCTTTTTATTTAAATGTCTTTTTATCATATATATAATATATATATAATCATTTTCTATAATGATCCCCGATCACATTTATCTGCTGCAGATTACCGATCATAGATGATCCGTGTTGGCAGATACCTTCTTGTTGTTTTGTTTTGTTGGAGCAGCTGGTCTACAAGACTCCACCTCCAAAGAAATCTATTCAACCGCTCTGAAGATGATGAGGAAATACAGACTGCATTTGAACACATCATCATTTTACCTGAACAGAGCCTGAACGCATCACAATGTAACTGAATGGGACCTCTGTACGTTAGCCGTCATTTCAATTCCAACATGGATTTGTTGTTTACATGTAACATTACCAGAGATCAGAGAACAGAAAGCATGAATGCTGATGTCCTGATTGGTCCTTTACACCACGACTCACATCAAACACTACTGGGAACAATATGTGTATATATATATATAAATATATATGTGTGTATATATAAATATATATATATATATGTGTGTGTGTATATGTGTGTATATATAAATATATATGTGTGTATATGTGTACATAGCAGCAGAAATATGAGAAATATCGTCCAGAACAGACTTCATTTCTTTTGAACTTCACAATACTTTCTGTTTGTTGATTACAAAACACATAATAATATTTTCTTCATTATCTTCCAGGTCCAAGAGCGGAAATTCAACAGAGAAATGTCTCAGCAGAGGACGGGGTCCCGGCGGAGGACGGGGTCCCGGCGGTGGACGGGGTCCCGGCGGAGGACGGGGTCCCGGCGGAGGACGGGGTCCCGGCGGAGGACGGTGTCCCGGCGGTGGACGGGGTCCCGGCGGAGGACGGGGTCCCGGCGGAGGACGGGGTCCCGGCGGTGGACGGGGTCCCGGCGGAGGACGGGGCAGCTGTACAGGAGCTGTTCTCAGTTCGGGCTCATTTCATCAACAGAGTGTCTGGTCCTGTCCTGGACCAGCTGCTGGATGAACTTCTTGAGCACGGAGTGATTACTGACGCTGAAATGGAGTCGGCCAAAACTAAACACAGAGCAGATAAAGCACGAGACGTGATCGACACGGTGCGAAGAAAGGGATCTGCAGCCTGCTCAGTTCTGATCGCTGCTCTCCGTGAGGTGGACCCGTGTCTTTACGAATTGCTGAGAGAAAGCTTTACATTGCCATGGCCGAGTTTGACAACACGGAGCGCCGTGCCATCATTTGCCGCTCCAACAGACCGTGAGCTTCCCCCCCGCACATTGCACCAAAGCCCGGTGGCAGGTGCAGAGATCATCGCCGGCTCCACGAGGCAACGATCCCGGACCGCTCTCCGGTTCCAGAGATTCAGGAGTTGTCTGCCTGCATGTTTGAAAGACAAAAGCAGCAAAAACAAGACAATAAAAGAACAGAAAGCTCAAGAGTGAATCAGCAGAGCACGACAACGAAGGTCAGAGTTCAACCGGATAAAACAGAACAACAGACGACAGGGAAAAAACAGTCGATATAAACTAATAAATAAAATATAATCATTTAGTCAAATCAACAAATACAAATGAAGAAGCGATGACATCACATAAAAGCCAGTCTGTAGAAATAGATGTTAAGAAGTGATTTGAAAGAGATGACTGAACCTGTGAGCTATGACGACAGCGTCTTGCTAACATATCGCTCTGTCACAGACCAGCACCTGCTCTTTGCTTTGTCGTTTCTATTTGTTTTTCATCGTTTTTCCACCGTGAACATCAAACTGAACTCCTCCTGCTCCTTGTTTGACATTTTCTCTTTTTTCATGAACGAGTCTGTCTGACGTATAACGTTCAGGACAGACATTTTCTACGATGACGTCACCACAGCTTCTCTGGGAAGTTCAGAGATTTTCCACCTTTTCTTTTTCAATTCAAAGAGAAAAGGCGCCGTGTGGACACGGGGCCCTGAGCAGGAACCAATGAGCTCGCAGCTGAGAGCCACAAACAGGAAGTCAGACGGTGTTGAGGGACGCACTGACATGTTGTTGGTTTGAGTCTTAACGTGGGATTGGCTTTGTTACAAAGACAAATGGAGAGTAACGGCAGACTTTAACAGAACTCCGAAAAGAGAGAAACACACGGCTGTGATATTAACAACAAAGGCAGACAGACAGGTCTGTGCTTCCTGTGTGGTGGCTAACGGTGCTAGCCACCACACCACCGCGCACAACAATGAACATAAATCCAGAGATCCGCGCGCGCATTTTACTTTAACGAGCGCTTTTATGTCACTCCGCGAGCAAAATTCACTCTGGCGAGTCTTTTTCCTGCTCGCGAGCAGTTTCTCTTTGTGACAGTGAGGGGGCGGACCCAGTCGCCATGTAGCTCTACATCTATTGGTTACAATCCTGGTCTTGGGATAAACCGGATATCACTCTGATGACTGTCTTTATTAGTTATTAGTGTTATTAGTTACTGTTATTAAGTACACTGATCATGTGAACACACACACTTATCAAAAGTCTCTCCAGCTGTTAAAGCCGACGATCAGCTGATCCAGCTGTGATCAGCTGATCGTCATCAGAAACAGACGTCGCTTCACGTGACACAACTGAGGAAAGGACGTCTCATGTCTCCTGAAACATATTTCCTCGTTTCCTCTCTCCTTGCATTGTTTCCTCCATGCATCCCTGGTGGGAGGGACTAAGACGCAAGGAAAGGACGCAAGGGAGGGAAACGGGGATGCAGTGAAGAGACTTGAGATGCACCCAGTCAGTGTCAGAGACGTCACACATCACATGGTGCAGTTCTACCAGCTGTCCACCAGGTGGCCCCATCGAGCATCAGTGAAGTGCAGATCAGCATCATCAGCTGCATCACTGATGGTGATGAGCAGCAGGACAGACTGCAGCGGACCGTCAGGTCTAGAGAGGACCACTGGTTCCAGCCTGCCCTCCATCCTGGACCTGTTCACCTCCAGAGTCAGGAAACGGGCAGAAAGATCTCTGCAGACCATCACACCCTGGACACAAGCTGTCCACCTCCTCCCCTCTGGAGGAGCTACAGAGCTCTGTACGCCAAGACCAGCAGACACAGGAGCAGCTTCTTCCACTGGCCGTCACTGAACAGTGAATCAGACACACTGCACGCCTCTGTTCGTACCATCACCTCTCTTCCATCGTTGGTGTACAGCTTTGTGTTCATGCACACTTGTGGATAATTATTTGTATTGTAGTCGTTAAGTGTTTATGCTTACATCTCCTCTACTTGTTTTGTTGTCCTTGTTTTATTTTTGTATTTTTCGTGTTTATGTGTAAACTTGTGTTTGTGGTTGAGAGCAAAGTGGAACCGGAGTCAAAGTCCTTGTATGCGTTCGCATGAATGGACAATAAAGCAGATTCTGGTTCTGACCCATCGGCCTCCGAAACATTATGTTCCCACACAAAGCAACGACATTACCTGTCGAGGGAAACGCATCTTCCACCAGATCACGTTTGTTTTTGATGTATAATTAATACATTTCTAATGATATGAGGCAGCAATGGAGGAATGGGTCAAACAAACACAGGACTTTCACTCAGGAGACCGATGTTTGTGTCCCGCGTGAAACCAAAAGTCAGCTTTGACTTATTGTCATCTATGTGCGTCACATACAGAACCTAACGAATGTACTTATTTCAACCAACCAAACAGTGATGTTTTTACAAAACCTCACCAAGCATGCTGCTCTCAACCAGCGTTCAGTTATACCTCGAATAAAAAACACAGATATCCAACGAAATGCTTTGAAAGAGGAAGTATAAATACCACAGAAGAACACAGAAGGTGGAAGTGGAGATGGATGTTTCCAACAACCAGCGGTCGTTCAGCCAGGAGGCCGCGAAGTGTTCTTGTTGGATAAGAAACTCCCAGAATGCTTTGTGTTAACTTCCAAAGAACTCTCCTGTACTTGATGGTTTTAAGTTCAGTTTGATGGATGTGTTTGTTTTCCTTTCTCAACGTTTAAAACTTGAACAAACATCTGGAACAGTTTCTAGAGTGAAGTTTTCCTTCGACCACCTGACTGCTTTGTTTCATCGTCACATGTCTGAAGTGTTTTGTGCTGCATGTGCGCTATTAATAAACATGTTTAGATGAAAAGCACGCGTCTGATGTAAACCACGTGCTGCTGTTGTCTCCAGCCAATCCACTGCAGAGATTTAAATCCTTTTTATCCTCATTTAAGTCTCATTCTCTTTGATGAGTCATCATTTCTTTCCTGATATTGATCTCTGATATATTCTCTACATGTAATCTCACATGTGATGACAGCCTTCATGTGCTTGATATCATTGATCATTATGTCATCACATGTGCTTCTGAATGGAAAAGATAAGTAAAGGAATTCTTCTTGGGTTTAGTTTGCTCTGATAACTGTCAGTCAGCAGAGGAAACAGGCTGTAAGTGCAGAAACTGTAACTTCAGTCGTCGTCAGAGGAACATCCTGTTCAATGAAAGACAGACAGGAAGCTTCATCGGGGAGCTGCAGGAACGCCTTAACTCAGAGAACAAGTCTGTCCCAATAGAAGAAACTCCGTCACCTGCTTCATCCAGTGACTTGAGAATGAAGTGTGTTCTACCACATATGGAGCAGGAGGTTATGATGCATGAATATTAAACTGCATGTAGTCAACTGCTGCTGCTCACACACTCCCACCGGCCCAGGATCATTGATTCATATTCATTCATGTCTGTTCCTCTTGTGCTGCTCTGGTGTGCGCTGACATCACAGACGATAGAAGCATTTCTTGCACTCGGTCATTCTGTTCCCTCGACTTTTATTTTGAAATATTCTTCTCTCCGGGTTTCCTGTTGTGCGGTGCGTCTCTTATTAAAGGAAAGAACTAGAATCATCTCCTTATTTGACTTCGGTTCTCTCGTTCCTTCGTTTTTGGATTCAGAACCAATAAAGATCCTGTAATTCACAATAATAACTTAGTGACACTAGAACCTCGTTCATTTCATGCTGCTTCATGTTCTCACTCGATTACATTTCAGGAGAAGATATTGTACTTTTATGTTTAATTATTCACATACAAAACGCATAAAACTACCCAACAGTAATAAAGGAATCAATAATAATCATCCAATAACATAATAAAATGATGATTCTGCATAATTAATCATTTCAGTCCTTCTGAACTTTAACTCACGTTCTGAATGCACGACTTTGTTATCTGCTAACTTCTAATGTTAAAGTTAAATCTTTACTACGGACTGACCACACACACACACTCACACACACACACGCACACACACGCACACACTCACTCACACACTCACACACACACACACGCACACACACTCTCTCACACACACACACACACGCACACACACTCTCTCACACACACACACTCACACACACACACACACACTCACACACACACTCACACACACACACACTCACGTAATAGACTGAAGTCCATTTTAAAGTTGGCAGCAGGAGGAAGAACAGGACCTCGTGTTGAGGTTGAGTTGATTCTAATATTTACTCGTTCTATTGATTCATCTGAGAATATTTTCTGATACGTTGTTTATTAATCCGTTTTAATAGATAACATGAAAGCGTGTGTGTCTCAGAGCACAGCGTGACTCTTCACATGTTGTCATTTCCTGGTTTCTGAGTCTTGGCAGCTGCGTGACAGAGTCACAGTTCATCATTCTGAAGGCTGTAAAACACGTCTTTGATCAAACTCATGTGAAATCAGGACGAGGTGACCAACTTCAGAGGTGGACTCACTTTATTACACCGTTTGTGTCTCAGTGTCACTGACTGGAGGAGATGAGTGATTTGGAAGAAGAGGCGGACGGATCAGAGTCCAGCCGTCCGTCCGTGAAGAGTGCTCGGTCCAAAGGGGATCCTCCAGCCTTCAGTCCTGAAGCTGGACCCTCACACACACAGTAAGAGACGGTTCAGTTGTTCCATGCTGTACGCTGCAGTGCAGCTCTGCTCTTTCACACTTACACGAGCTTTGTTATATTCAGTCACTGGGGACGTCTCGTTCAAGTTGATTTGGCTTTTTAAAGAGTAAATCTGCTGAGTCCGGTCCGATAAGTTGACCAACGATGTGTCTGACACACGGAAATATACAGTTGTAGGTTCTAACTCTGCCACACCTTGTGTTTCCCGAGCTGCTCGGCTCATGAAGTGGTTTAAGGTGCAGCTTTACATGCGACACTGGAACAAACAGACAACTGACTCCAATGCAAGACGTGAAACACGGAGCAGGTGAAGTCTTTACTTTGCAGCAAAGCTTCGGTAAACAGGAATGCCGTCCAGAATCAGCAGAGGCTGAGTCAAAAACACACCAAAGAAAGGTGTCAATACCACGAATACAGCAGAAAAGACGACGCCAGAGGAGGAAGTACGAACACGAGCAAAAGACTGAGTAAGGGAGCAAAGGTAGAGGGTGAAAGGTCAAACTAACCAGGGCGAGGCAGGTAATCACAGGCGGAAACACACCAAGACAGGAAGTGAAGCTAACTGAAACAAGACACCAGGTGAGTCCTTCAAAATAAATCAGGACACAATAACATCTCCTAAGAGCAGGGACAATCATGACATGATGAAATGTAGTTGTAGCTCCCTCCACACTACTCACTACATATATATGTTAATACGAGTGGAATGAAGCATTGAAATAGAGCAACGCAGCACAAAAACAGAAAGAAAACTGATTTACAAGAACGATGTGCAGTTATGTGTCCACATGAGATGAAGATTTGTTGTTGTCAGATCATGATGATGTCAATGTTAACTCTGCTCTTTACGAGTTCCAATGAGATGTTAAACTGTTGTCTTCCCACAGACTGAGAGCAGCGTCTCCAACACCCAGCTGTCTGTCCATGAAGAGTGATCGGTCCAAAGGGGAACCTCTAAACTTCAGCAATGAACCTGAACCCTCAGACACAAAGTAAGAGACTGTTTCTACTGTAGACTGACCTGAAGAAAACAGAAAAAACACTGAAGAAACACTGTAGAGAACATTAAAGAAACACTGTAGAGATCAGTAAAGAAACACTGTCGAGAACATTAAAGAAACACTGTAGAGAACAGTAAGAAACACTGTAGAGAACAGTCAGAAACACTCTAGAGAACATTAAGAAACACTGTAGAGAACATTAAGAAACACTGTAGAGAACATGAAAGAAACACTGTAGAGAACAGTAAATAAACACTCTACAGAACAGTCAAGAAACACTCTAGAGAACAGTCAAGAAACACTCGAGAGAACAGTAAAGAAACACTCTAGAGAACAGTAAGAAACACTACAGAACAGTAAAGAAACACTCTAGAGAACAGCAACGAAACAATGCAGAGAACAGTAAAGAAACACTCTAGAGAACAGTAAAGAAACACTCTAGAGAACAGTAATGAAGGCATCTTCAGTGTTTGTCAATAAACTACTATTATAAAATAACGTTCCCCTCCACGTGAAGGACTTTGTGCAAAGTTCATTAAATCAACCTCAGATGTAGAAACTATTCACTCTCACACATATGTGTTTCTAGCTGTAGATAAAATCTCCAGAATATGCAGATGGTGAAATAAATATAACTATTCCCACAGACTGAGAGCAGCGTCTCCAACACCCAGCTGTCTGTCCATGAAGAGTGATCGGTCCAAATGGGAACCTATACACTTCAGCAAGGAACCTGGACCCTCAGACACAAAGTAAGAGACTGTTTCTACTGTAGACTGACCTGAAGAAAACAGAAAAAACACTGTAGAGAACAGTAAAAAAACACTGTAGAGAACATTAAAGAAACACTCTAGAGAACAGTAAAGAAACACTCTAGAGAACAGTAAGAAACACTACAGAACAGTAAAGAAACACTGTGGATAACAGTAAAGAAACACTGTAGAGAACATTAAAGAAACACTGTAGAGAACAGTAAAGAAACACTGTAGAGAACAGTAAAGAAACACTGTAGATAACATTAAAGAAACACTCTAGAGAACTGTACGAAACACTGTAGAGAGCAGTAAAGAAACACACTCTAGAGAACAGTAAGAAACACTCTAGAGAACAGTAAGAAACACTCTACAGAACAGTAAGAACCACTCTAGAGAACAGTAACAAACACTGTAGAGAGCAGTAAAGAAACACACTCTAGAGAACAGTAAGAAACACTCTAGAGAACAGTAAGAAACACTACAGAACATTAAAGAAACACTCTAGAGAACAGTAACGAAACACTCTAGAGAACAGTAAAGAAACACTCTCGAGAACAGTAATGAAGGCATCTTCAGCGTTTGTCAATAAACTACTATTATAAAATAACGTTCCCCTCCACGTGTAGGACTTTGTGCAAAGTTCATTAAATCAACCTCAGACATGTAGAAAGTATTCATTCTCACACATATGTGTTTCTAGCTGTAGATAAAATCTCCAGAATATGCAGATGGTGAAATAAATATAACTATTCCCACAGACTGAGAGCAGCGTCTCCAACACCCAGCTGTCTGTCCATGAAGAGTGATCGGTCCAAATGGGAACCTATACACTTCAGCAAGGAACCTGGACCCTCAGACACAAAGTAAGAGACTGTTTCTACTGTAGACTGACCTGAAGAAAACAGTAAGAAACACTGTGGAGAACATTAAGAAACACTGTAGAGAACATTAAAGAAACACTCTAGAGAACAGTAAAGAAACACTCTGGAGAACAGTAAGAAACACTACAGAACAGTAAAGAAACACTGTAGAGAACAGTAAAGAAACACTGTAGAGAACAGTAAAGAAACACTGTAGAGGACATTAAAGAAACACTGTAGAGAACATTAAAGAAACACTCTGGAGAACAGTAACAAACACTGTAGAGAACAGTAAGAAACACTCCACAGAACAGTAAAGAAACACTACAGAACAGTAAAGAAACACTCTAGAGAACAGCCAGAAACACTGTAGAGAACATTAAGAAACACTGTAGAGAACATTAAAGAAACACTGTAGAGAACAGTAAAGAAACACTCTAGAGAACAGTAAGAAACACTACAGAACAGTAAAGAAACACTCTGGAGAACAGTCAGAAACACTGTAGAGAACATTAAAGAAACACTCTAGAGAACAGTAACACACACTGTAGAGAACAGTAAAGAAACACTCCAGAGAACACTAAAGAAACACTCTAGGGAACAGTAAGAAACACTACAGAACAGTAAAGAAACACTACAGAACAGTAAGAAACACTACAGAACAGTAAAGAAACACTCCAGAGAACAGTAACGAAACAATGTAGAGAACAGTAAAGAAACACTCTAGAGAACAGTAAAGAAACACTCTAGAGAACAGTAATGAAGGCATCTTCAGCGTTTGTCAATAAACTACTATTATAAAATAACGTTCCCCTCCACGTGTAGGACTTTGTGCAAAGTTCAGTAAATCAACCTCAGATGTAGAAACTATTCACTCTCACACATATGTGTTTCTAGCTGTAGATAAAATCTCCAGAATATGCAGATGGTGAAATAAATATAACTATTCCCACAGACTGAGAGCACCGTCTCCAACACCCAGCTGTCTGTCCATGAAGAGTGATTGGTCCAAATGGGAACCTATACACTTCAAGGAACCTGGACCCTCAGACACAAAGTAAGAGACTGTTTCTACTGTAGACTGACCTGAAGAAAACAGTAAGAAACACTGTGGAGAACATTAAGAAACACTGTAGAGAACAGTAAAAAAACACTGTAGAGAACATTAAAGAAACACTCTAGAGAACAGTAACAAACACTGTAGAGAACAGTAAAGAAACACACTCTAGAGAACAGTAAGAAACACTCTAGAGAACAGTAAGAAACACTACAGAACAGTAAAGAAACACTGTAGAGAACATTAAAGAAACACTGTAGAGATAACAGTCAAGAAACACTGTAGAGAACAGTAAAGAAACACTGTAGAGAACAGTAAAGAAACACTGTAGAGAACATTAAAGAAACACTGTAGAGATAACAGTCAAGAAACACTGTAGAGAACAGTAAAGAAACACTGTGGAGAACAGTAAAGAAACACTCTAGAGAACATTAAAGAAACACTCTGGAGAACATTAAAGAAACACTCTAGAGAACAGTAAAGAAACACTCTAGAGAACATTAAAGAAACACTCTAGAGAACAGTAAGAAACACTCTAGAGAACAGTAATGAAGGCATCTTCAGCGTTTGTCAATAAACTACTATTAAACTACTATAAAATAACGTTCCCCTCCACATGTGGGACTTTGTGCAAAGTTCATTAAATCAACCTCAGACATGTAGAACGTATTCACTCTCACACATATGTGTTTCCAGCTGAAGATAAAATCTCCAGAATATGTAGTAGTAGTAGTTCTAGGACTCCTTAGCTGTCGAGTCCTATGCTTCTAAGGAACCTTGGAAGACCAAGGTGCCTTGTTCTGTGCACCAATTCCTCCTCTTCACTCCAGCTATGCAGGTTAACATCGAGCTGTTGTTCTCGTGGCTGGATTGGTTGCTTGTCTAGTTGGAAGGTGATTTCTTCGGTGCATCGGGTGTCAGTGCAGCACATCTATAGATGTTTTTCAAGGTCCGACTTTGATACTGAGAGTAAGTTTCACTGCAAGTAAATGTTGAAAAAAGAGCGGAAGCCTTTTACCTTTTGAAAGCCATCTCACAGAGAGGCAGAACATCACTCAATAGGTTTCCATGAAGCGCCACCATGCGATATCTGAACTGCAGTGATTAGGCGTGTGAATAAAATGCACAATTTCCAGCACGGGTGTCAGGACGATGTCTAAGCTCTTTGTACATCAGGCGGTCTTGTTGGATGATGTTCATGAGTCTAGAAAGTTAAACGGAACCGATCATTGACTGTTTTCTGTCTTTGCAGAGAGCTGCAAGCTTTGCAAACACCAAGGTAGTAAACTTTAGATAGACGGAATGTGACTTCACCTCTCTGAGGTCTGTGGCTTTGTTCCTTTTATTCTAGAGCTTGTCTTTCATATTATATATATACTGTTAGATCCTGGGGTTCTCTGGCCCGATACGGGGCTACCTACTGACTCAGCTCTCTATTAAAAGATTTCCGAGCTGGTGTTCTTGCGAGGAAACTCGCCTGGCTTCCGCTAACTGCCGTTACTCCCGACGTCTACCCTGCTTCCTCCGGTCGGTGCGCGCTCGGCCGAGGGACCACCCAGGCCCCGGGCGCTCCCACCAGTCGCGTCGGTTATGGCAGCTTTCCTCTTATGGATCCGTGCTCTTGGTAAATTGCCAGGTTAGGTTTTAACGGCTAGGATCACTTCTAAAACCGTAAGGGGTTGTTAAGTGGATTCAGTCACTAGGATAACCTTTCAGAACTCAGTTGTAAGACATACAATAGACTTAACTTTTTACTTGCCACGAGGAACATTTACCACTTTAAGCAAATGAATGCACTTGAGAGTTTTACTTTAAATGCAGATTAGATATTTATTGCAGGTTGTATATATATATTTTGTTAGCAGGGATTCAGGCTACAGCTCACATAATAAAAATAGTTACTACACTTGATTCGTAATTTAAATTTTCTTCTTTAGATTATACTCATTGGGTTAGGTTGACGCGTCGTCTCGGTCGGAGCTGGATTTCAAAGGTCCGATGGAAAAGTTCTTTTGGAGGTGTTAGGAACGAGGGTCCGGCCGGACCCTCGGATTCCTCCTGCTCGCACAGCGGAGTTCGTTCAGCAACCCTCAAGGCTCAGTACAAAGTCTTTCTAGGGCCGCCGTGTTCTTCCGTTGTTCAGTTGGTAAAGTCAAGCAGTGGGGAGAGGGAAACTCTCCGTCTTGTAATCCTTGTCCACGAACGGTTATCTTTTCTTTTCGTGAGCAGAGACGGAGTCCTCAAATACTTCTGTAGCGCAGTCGTCCGTATCTTCTTCCTCGGAGCGCTTGGTCGGCTCCCGCGTAGAATCCCAGCCTGCGTATCGCAGACGTCTCCTTTTATTGTCGCTTTGGGCTATCGGTTCCCCCCTCCTCCTATTCTGAACACATGATCTTTATCCCACCCTTTTGGGTGTGCGCTAGTGCCTGGAAAAGTACCAGATCTCCTTCAGTCTTGGGCCCCCACCCCTCTGGGTGAGTGCGTATGCTTGGAAAGAACCTTATTTCCCTTCGCCCCTTGTTCTTGCAACAGAGTCCGAAGCATCGCGGATCCCCGCCCGAACATCTGGTGCTGATCTCATTTCCCGGACAACTCCTATATGATCTCATTTCCCTAAAACATGTCCTAACACATACCCTTGTTACTTCTCAACACAGTTCACCACAGTTCATTGTTATAATCAGTTTTACATTTGTTAAATCACTCTATGCATTAAACATTTGTTATCAGTCATGATTATAAACTTTATCGTTTGGTTACATTTTATCTATTGATTTCTGAGTATATTCTTTATGCCTTCCTTTTTCTAACCTTCCCCTCTGATCTGTATGTGGCATTTAAGGCAGCTTTCTCTGGGATCTCAACTCTTTTTGACAATACATAACTATTTACATTGGTGGTGTTTAACATTTTTTTTATTTAATGAATGAATTAACAGACATGTGGATGTGAATACAGGAGTTGGTCACCACTTATGTCATGTGTTCATTTCCACAGAGATGAAGCGAAGAGGACTCATCTTGCGTCGGTGGAGCAGCCGTCCTGCTGTGCTTTGTGTCAGGACGTCCTGAGGGATCCAGTCTCTACCAGCTGTGGACACTGGTTCTGCACACAGTGCATCACCTCATACTGGGACCAGTCTGGTACATCAGCAGACTCTTCTTGTCCCCAGTGTGGAGCAAGATCCAGAATGAGACCTAGAGTAGAGACAGCCAGTCAGACCAGCTTTCTGAAGGATATTTTAAATGAACATAAGATCAGTCTGAGGAGGAGATGTGAACGTGTGACTGAAGGAAGTGATGAAGCAGGAAGTGGAACCCCCCTCAACAGGATCTACACTGAGCTCTACATCACAGAGGGACAGAGTGAAGAGGTTAATACTCAACATGAGGTGAGGCAGCTTGAGACAACTTCCAAGAAGAAGAGCCTCCATGACACTCCGATCAAGTGCCACGACATCTTTAAAGCCTCCGCTGACCAACAGAGACGCATCAGAGTCGTTCTGACCAACGGCGTCGCCGGAGTTGGAAAAACCTTCTCGGTGCAGAAGTTCACTCTGGACTGGGCCGAGGGTTTGGAGAACCAGGATGTCAGTCTGGTGGTTCTGCTGTCGTTCAGGGAGCTGAACTTGATCAAAGATGAGCAGTACAGTCTTCTCCAGCTGATCCATGTTTTCTATCCAACATTACAGAAGATCACAGCAGAGGAGCTCTCTGTCTGTAGAGTTGTGTTCATCTTTGATGGTCTGGATGAAACCAGACTTTCACTGGATTTCATCAACAATGAGGTCGTGTCTGATGTTACACAGAAGGCGTCGGTCAACGTGCTGCTGATGAACCTCATCGAGGGGAACCTGCTTCCCTCGGCTCTCGTCTGGATAACTTCCCGACCTGCAGCAGCCAATCGGATCCCTCCTAGACGTGTTGACAGGGTAACAGAAGTACGAGGCTTCACCGACCCCCAGAAGGACCAGTACTTCAGGAGGAGGTTCAGTGATGCAGAGCTGTCCAGCAGAATCATCTCACACATCAAGACATCCAGGAGCCTCCACATCATGTGTCTAATCCCAGTCTTCTGCTGGATCACTGCTACAGTTCTGGACCACATGTGGACTACAGACCAGAGAGGAGAGCTGCCCAAGACCCTGACTGACATGTACTCGCACTTCCTGCTGGTCCAGACAAAGAGGAAGAAGCAGAAGTACCACGAGGGACAAGAGACGAGTCCTCAGGAGCTGACGGAGGCTAACAGGGAAGTCCTTCTGAAGCTGGGGAGGCTGGCGTTTGAACATCTGGAGAAAGGAAACATCATGTTCTACCAAGAAGACCTGGAGCAGTGTGGTCTTGATGTCACGGAGGCCTCGGTGTTCTCAGGAGTTTGTACAGAGATCTTCAAAAGAGAGAGTGTGATCTTCGGGAAAACTGTCTACTGCTTTGTTCACCTGAGTGTTCAAGAGTTTCTGGCTGCAGTCTACATGTTCCACTGTTTCACAAACAGGAAGACAGAGGTACTGAAGGACTTCATGGGAGAAGACTACAAGTATTCATCTCTGGAGGACTTCCTGAAGAGAGCCATGAAGAAATCCCTTGAAAGTGAAAATGGCCACCTGGACCTGTTTGTCCGCTTCCTTCATGGCCTCTCTCTGGAGTCCAACCAGAGACTCTTAGGAGGCCTGCTGGGTCAGACAGACAACAGTCCAGAAACCATCCAGAGAGCCATCAACAACCTAAAGGAGATGAAGAGTTATTTCATCTCTCCTGACAGAAGCATCAACATCTTCCACTGTCTGATGGAGATGAACAAGCTCTCAGTACATCAGGAGATCCAAGAGTTCCTGAAATCAGAGAACAGATCAGAGAAGGAACTCTCAGCGATCCACTGCTCAGCTCTGGCCTACATGCTGCAGATGTCAGAGGAGGTTCTGGATGAGTTGGACCTGAAGAAGTACAAGACATCAGATGAGGGACGACTGAGACTGATTCCAGCTGTGAGGAACTGCAGAAAGGCTCGGTAAGTGCATTGTTTGTTTGTTTTTTAACTCACTTTGTATTTAGTTTTCAACAACATAACAACATGCGTTTTCAGACCGTTAATAATAAATAAATGAATAAAAACAAGGGATGAAGAAATAATAATTGCGTCAGATATAATAATACATCATCAGCGTAAAGAGATATTTTATGCTCTTCTTCATGTATTACAGTTCCTTTTATTGTGTTGTCATCTCGGATGAGCTGGGCCAAGAGTTCAACACTAACATCAAACAGCAGGGTGATAGAGGGCAGCCTTGTCTGCAGCCACGTTCCAATGTGAATCTTTGTGATCTATATCCATTAACTAACAGCTGCCTGCGCTGATGAATATAATGTTTGATTCCAATTTTAAAAAGTTTTAGTGTTTGGAATAAATATTGCCATGATACCCGGTCAAATGCTTTTTGAGCATCTAGGGACATAATCATTGCTTCTGTTTCCTCTTCTTTCTGATGGGATATTATGTTTAATAAGCCTCGTAAGTTATGGTCGTAGTATCTTCCAGTGATGAATCCCGTCTGATCGGGATGGATGATTCCAGTTATTACAGGATGAACTCTTCTTGCTTTGATTGCTGTTAGAATGCGCAGGTCCCCGTTCAGCAGTGATATCGGTCGTTAGGATTGGCACTCTGTGGGGTCTTTACCTTCTTTATGAATTACCACTCTAGTTGCCTCAGTCCAACACGGTGCCATAGTTTTAGATTCTAATGCATGGTGGTCTGCTTTTAGCAACAGTGGTGATAACATATCCTTGAAGGTTTCATAATATTCATTAATATATCCATCTGGTCCTGAGCGTTGAGATCACCTGCTTGATCTCACGTTCCTCAATAGGCTCATCTAATTAGCTGCTGATTCTCTCACTTCAGTTGACTTCATAGGATTTAGGAACTCTGTAAGTTTTGCATCATCAGAGCAGGTATCCGTGTTTTTGTATAAAGATTCATAAAAGGATTCTGCTCTTTGATCTGGTTTTGTAACAAACGTTTCTTTTGATTTGATTTTCTGTACTGTATTAGATGATTGCTGTTTTCTTAATGCTAATAATCTGCTTACCTTGTTACCGTGTTCATAGTATCTTTGGTTTGTGAATCTTAAACTTCCCTCATTGTATCTGATAATAGGCTGTTGAGTTCTCTCCGGGTTGTGTTTAGGTCTTTTAGGAGACTGGCCGATGCAGATTGTTTATGTTTATGTTCCAAGTCTTTTGTTTCATCTTCCAGTTCTCTCTGTTTAGCCTCTTTTCCTCGTCTCCTAGCAGAAGTAAATGAAATAATACGGCCTCTGGTGTATGCTTTGGCACAATCCCACAGTGTAAGAGATGTCGTTTCGGCCGAGGTATTGATATCCAAGTATTCTTGAGTTCTGCTGTGATAAAGGAGGTAAGTTCTTTATCATGAAGGAGAGATGCATTAAGTCTCCATTGTTGAGATGTTGGTCTTTGGTCGTATATATATGCAAGAAGTCTAGTAGTAGTAACGTCTCTGTGTAGTCAACAACTGTCAAATCAAATAAAGAAAGTACACGTCAATTATATTTTAACAAATTATTATTCTCAGTTTTCAAATTTAACTGGATGGATTATAAATAATACATAAATAAATGTTCTTCTCATTTCAAGTAAAATAATGGCTGCATTAAAGAATAACTGACATAACAGAAAGCTTTTGAAGACTGTGCATCTTACAATAAAGTAATTCATTTTAGAAAAATTTATTTCACCGAGTTGTCCTGCAGCTTTAAATTCAGTTCATTCAGGTGTGAAGTGATGTCAATCAAAAAGCAACAATATTATATTTTTGTCATCTAAAAAGAGAAATCAGTGAGCATGGACTTTATGTGTGGTTATTAACACTTGTTTCAGCTCTATCCTCTCTGTTAACATCATTGTTGGACAGTGAACTCATGCGTTAGGATTCTGATCATATTGGGCTCTTAGGTTTATTTTCTGTGTCTTCATTTAGATGCGAGTGGGTACGAATTAGCTCAAGATCCACCCTCAGGCTCCACCAGCATGGAGCCATTTTGCATCAATTGTGTTTCATTTAGTGCACGTGTGTGTGCATTGTGACCTCATGATCATAGGCTTGTTGTTAACTAGGCTAAGGCTCCTCCTGTTAGCTGTCTATGGGTGAGCTTGGGGGTGTTCATGTTTATAATCACATTTGCTTACCCGTTGTTCTTTGAACTCTTTAAAGGTTGCGGTGTCTGTCTGAAAGGTGCTTTGCGTGTTAGACGTGTTGCCTCACTTGGTCTGTGGCTTTGAAACACGTTTGGCAGACGGGTCTCTGTAGGTCAGTGGGCTTTCCTTCACTGTCTGGGCAGCCCCGCCCCCTTGCATGCCTGCAGGCAGCATGACAGGGAGTGGAGCAGCCAGTGCGCTCTGATCGCGCTATTTTAATAAAGTATAGACACTAAAAATATGCAAAATCGGATCGTTTTTAACGTACAGGTAGCGCGGTACCTTTTTAGTGTCGATACACCGTGCAACCCTACCGGTTAAAGTACAAACTCGCTGCCTAATATATGTGTGATTCTGAAATATCGATTTCAGGTCCTGGGTCCGGATGCAACTGCGTCTGGGTCCGGATTCGGACCGCGGTCCGCCAGTTAGAGACCCCTGTTATAGGAGGTGAAGATCAGGAGAAGTAAACATGAAGTTTAATTATGAATACTGATGTTAAATTAAGCTATGATGAGTTTTCACTGTTCATTTAACATCTGTAGGAGCCAAATTCAATGTGCTGTTAAATATTCACTTGTATTTACATGTTTAACTGTAATCACTTCTGTTTCTACTGTGAATGTTACAAGGATGTCGTTATAATTTGTTAGAGTAAGAAATACATGTAAGTGACAGACAACTGTCACTTTAAGGACACTGACAGTTACTGACAGTGGTGAGAATATCTGAGGCAGGATGGAGCCGCACAGTTTTCCACCGTGTTAGGAAATGTGTTATGAAACGTGTTAAATGGAACGATCTACGTGGATTAAGTTGTGGATAACCTGTGGATACGTATGGTATGTCCAAGTAATCAGCGTACTTTTAGGAAGAAAGGAAGTTGATTGACTGACTTGTACGAAGTAGTGAAGCTTCGCATGTAGTCTGCTGTCTGATTGTGAGGTCAGGCTGATCTGATATCAGCTCTTTGGCTGCAGAACCTCCTCAAAGTTCTCCTCTCAAACGGGTCTTGGAGGAGGAGTGCTCGCCTGTAGAGACTTCCCCTGACGAGAACGTGCAGCTCCGGGGCTTGATCGTTCTGGCCCACAGCTGAATCTATTTGAGGCGCTGATTGGCTAAATTGTATGTCACTCATTTATATCTTGAATCAGCAATTGGCTAAACTGCTTCATAGACCCGCCTCTTCTGGGCCAAAACGATCAGGCCCCCCTCGCTGCGCGCTCTCAGAGTGTCGTGCACACAGACAGAGAGCACGAGCAGACGAGCACACAGGGGGAGAGGACGAGCAGGAAAAGCATATATTTTGCACAGATATCATATTGTACACACATTACTGGGTACATTCCATCGTTAAAAAACACAAATATTGACAATTTGTATAATTTATGATTATTATAATTTTTTTTTCTTTTTTTTTTCGTGTGGCTCATGGTGGGGCCATGCCCCATGGCCCTCTATTGACCAGCCGCCACTGCTGTTTCATCTGATGCAGAGTTGTCTCTGAACAGGGCTATGGAGACCTTTGACATTATAACTTATAACTTTTAGTGGCTCCATTACGTACGCTATGCAATTTGAATATTTAGGGAGTTTGTGTAGAGAGATGGGACGCGGAAGCAAACAGGCAGCACATGATTCATGTATCTCGTTATGTGGAGAGTTGGACTAGATAATGACGCCAGTGGGGGTGGGGTCAGAAAGGGTATTTAAGACAAATGGATGATGCCCTTGTTGTCGTTCTAGCTTGGTTAAAATTAATAATTCAATCAGTAAATGTGAACTAATATGCAAAGCTCCTGGTTAGCTCTAGTCGTATATTTCCAAATGTTTTGTATCCAGCCATGTTCTCCTGAAGGAGAATCTCTTTGTTTGTTTGTTTCTTACATGAATGAACGGCTGAGAGGTTTGTATTTAACAGTATATTGTTTCCTTCTTGTAATAAATATTAATATGTTCTTGATCACTTTGTGTTTTGTCTATTTGCCTTTTCTGTTCAAAAACTGTGTTTAGAGGCACTGCTGGCCTTTCAATGTCATTAATAAATGCTTTATAAAGCAGAGATAGTCCTCACTTTAGATGAGGTCACACAAAACACTTTACTAAGGATTAGTAACGTATCATGAATCATGAATTGCAGTATTAATACGCATTTATAAAGCATATATTAATATAGTCCCTATCATTAGTGCATATCTAAATCATTACAGATATAAATGCATGAATAATGTAAATCTAAATAACTTATTAATCATTTACTAACGCTTTATAAAGGATGTTATTAATCATCTACAACTCCTTAATAATTGGTTTGTAAAATATATAATACTTAATTTACAAATGGGGAATCCATCATTTATAAAGTATGAAAACACAATCATGAAACACATAATAGACGAGCCTATAATCAAGAATAAAACATTTATAACTGTTGTTATGAACTGCATACTAGCCCCCAAAAAAACAAACATTTGGGGGCTCTCGGGCTGAGGGGGGGTAGCAAATGTCCAAAAATTGCTCATATTGATAGCGATTATTGTGCATTTGTACATTTTATATACCGGATTAAACAGCAAAGTCTGGGCAACACTATCATATAAGTCACTTTTTACACACTCCAAACACAACTATACACTACTAATATAAGCTACTAGAAAATGTGCCATAAAACCACGAATTTCTGGCCAAAAATCGCCGTTTTATTAACTGCGCTTCGATATTCCAACAACAAGCTAACGGCTACACAGCTAATCAATACATCGCCTAGCATTAGCATTCGACGCAGAACCCATAAATGCCTTCGGTTTTTCTCTCTGTGAAACCACTACAAAGCTGTGAGCCAACAGCGCCAACACAACAGTTCCCTTGTGGAATGGAATTTTACGCTCGGGGATGCGCTGAGCAGCACCTTTTGCATCTTCACTTGCTGAAAGTTCTGTCAATCAACACCCGGCTTCAACGCCCGCCTTCCTGAGACTCTGACGCATCGAAGGCGGGCTCATTGACTGAAATCGACAGATGATAGGCTGAGCTACAGCCCCATACACACACAGCAACTGGAATTCAGACGAGAAAATCCCACGGATGAGAGCCAGAAACAGGTTCTGAGAGGACCCTGGCTCTCAAAATGAGGCCAATCGGCTGTATTTGGATGTATTGAATAATATGAGTGATAAAAGAAAGTGAAATATATAGTTATATAGTATATAAAAGTACAATGTAAGAGCTGCAACAGCTGGTTCCAAAATGATGACCTCGAGTGACCTTTCTGTACTAAAAGCCTCTCTAACCTTTATTGTTCTTCACTGTATCCCAGCCAAACCTTTACTCTGAGACTACTGATCGGCTGTGCTATGATTTGGGAGAGTTGTTAGGCTGCCAGCTGCATTATGTCAAAAAGAAAATATCAATAGAAGTGCTTTTGTTTCAGGTGAACCTGAATATTTTCAATTTGAGCTGTGTAATATCTTCATTTACTATATTAACCAGCAACATATACACAATATTATAGATCTGAACAATCTCACAAGTGTTATCTGATTATAGCATCAACAATTATTAAAACAGACCTTGTAGTTACAGAATTGTGGTCTCTTTAGTATGGGTATGCCATTTTCGAACAGATGCCTACAAATAGGGCTCGAGTTTAACGAATGCTTCATCGTGTGTAGTTATTATGAAGTGTTCCCAGCTGTAAATTATGATGTCTGTAGATGTGGACCAACCTACTCCTCCAAATTTGGACCGCTCCTTATTTATGTTGAGATCTGATTGGCTCGGTCGTTTTCATCGTGAACGTGATGAATTGTGACTCATGTTCCGGCTCACATAGGCTTGTCTGGCCGCTCGTTTTTTTATTCCAGCTCTTGTTGCTTCACTTTAGATGAAAACACGATTCCACCAAAATACAGGAAGTGAACCAAAAAACAGTCGTCTGTGTAACAAGGACACCTCATCATAATCTCTCTCTCATCAGGGACTGCCTTCTCCTTCTCCTTCTCATATTGTTTGCCTTCTTCTAAAATATTTGATTGATAGAAACACCAATCCAAACCCAGAAAATCCAAGAACGCAGACATTTGGTGTTGCTCCGTTGTTTCTGAGCCCCAGAAGTGTCGGTGGGTTTCACGCTGATATTTGTGACGCGTTTGACGAAGTGCAGTGTGAACACCAACTGAACAAGAATGAAAAATGCAACAATGTTGCATCATAACCCCAAATTTCTGATGTAACTTCAGTCTGCTGCAAGGACTGAATCATGATTAAAATGTTTATTGACTACGAATAATTAAACACCCTTTTCAACCATTAGATGTGATTCAATCTTTTTTTTATTTGTTGTTTATTGTGTTGAAAGTATGAACAACAGAAGTCTATGAATTAATACCAGTGATTCTTACCGTATCTGTTGTCCACATATGCTGTATGAGAAGTTGTCTTTTAGTTCATTTATATAATTATTAGACTTTTAAGATAACAGATTATACATTTATCTTTATCCACAGACTTCCAGACTGTAGACTTTCAGACACTCACTATGAAGTTGTGGCCTCAGCTCTGAAGTCCGATCCGTCCCATCTAAAAGAACTGGACCTGAGCGGCAACTACCTGGAGGATTCAGGGGTGAAGCTGCTGTCTGCTGGACTGGAGAGTCCAAACTGTAGACTGGAGACTCTGAGGTCAGTTTACCGTCTGCCTGGTGCTGTTCTGTCTACCTCGTACATGTGTGTGTATATATATATATATATATATATATATATATATATATATGTATATATATATATATATATATATATATATATATATATATATATGTATATATATATATATATGTATATATATATATATGTATATATATATATATATATATATATATATATATATATATATATATATGTATATATAAATCCGTAACTGAAGATTTGTGATATTTGCTTTGGTTGATTTGTTGTGGGGGTTCGGATGGTTCACGGCTTAGTTGTGTTTTTTCGTGTCATGCTCGTCTATTTGTTGGTGAAGAGATGACTTGTTCTAAAGGAGCTGTAGGAGGTGTCCTACGAGGGAGGAGAGCGCTGACACAGAGGAGGTTCAACATAAAACACACTGAGGCTACATTACAATGAGGATCTGTTGTAACTGAATGTTCTCTGGTCGAGCTCAGCTGAAAACACAAACACTGAATCTGATAGCATGACTGTAGCGAACGTCGATGGAAAGATGATTCAACTGAAAAGTGAAAACAGCAACAATGACACAATCTGAACTCATGAACTTCGTCCATAGACTGCTCTCATGACCCCGACGGTCACTCAGTGGTTTGACTCTCAAATGACCACTCGGAGCAGCTCGGTGGTCGATCTTGACACTCAAACCAGTTCATGAACTATCAGACCTTTGTAGAGGCTGAGCGGACGAGGTTCAATTCCCCACGTGTCCAGTTTTACCAGCATCTACATTCCTGAGGGACACAGAGAGATATCCAATCATGAATAACGACGTAAGCAAGATGAGTCTCAATGCAAGATATCATTGACCTTCATTCATAGGCTAGTCCTAGTTTAGTTAGTCTTTTTATTTTGTATAGATATTTTTAATGAACCTCAGAGTAACAAACTCACTTCATTTGTAAAGCATTCACGACTCTTTTAACTGTTTTGTTTGCATTTGTTCTCATCTTGTTCTGTAGTCATATGAACCTGATCTTACATCACTCACTCACTATATTGTGCCTTCATACATGAACTGTGCAAGCTTGAAGTTCAGCAAATCTCAGGTGACGGTGTTTCTGCATCAGGACCCGTCGGCTTTGGAAGGAGCTGCCTGAGGAGACGAGGCTCTCAGGATCACTCGTCTCTTCCAATCACTTCTTCAAACACATTTTACAGACTGGCTTTCATGGCATGTCGGCTCTTTTCTGTTTTACTTTCATTTCTTGATCTTACTAAATTATCAAATTAATCTTTTATTTATTTATTTATTTGTATTATTATAATTTTGTTTAAAATTAATGAATTTTTCTCACATAGACTGTCTCACTGAGCGTCCTGTCCTTTGGTCCTCCTGCTTTCAGGGAACCAGGACGCTTTAAGTGCTGCTTTTAGTTTGTTACAGCAATCTACTCACTGGAATCACTGATTTCACTGTGATGATGATTTAAAATGTCACAACAGTGACAGCATTTACACTCAATGTCTGTTTACTGAAGAAGATGAAACCAAAATGAAAGCCGCTCATGTTGATGATGAAATAATGATTCATTGTGTATCGATATGATAAACTCTGTGTGTTGTTTTGTGTGTTTGCAGTCTGTCATGCTGTGGGATCTCAGAGGAAGGCTGTTCTTCTCTGCACTCAGCTCTGAAGTCAAACCCCTCCCATCTGAGAAACCTGGATCTGTGTCACAACAAGCTGAAGGATTCAGGAGTGAAGGTGCTGAGTGGTTTTCTGGAGAGTCCACATTGTAGACTGGAGACTCTGAGGTGGGTTCACTGTCTGCTGCTAGTGCAGCACCTTCATGTTTCATCAATAACTCTATTTGATTGATCTACGTATAGATCCATGAAGTGAGACATCTTCTGGTCATATGTTCCACTTCACATCAGCTGCCTCGTTGTCTGCATGTCATCCTCTACAATCATCAAATGTACAACTTGTCTGCTTCATGCTGCTGTTGGATGGATTACTGAACAGGCCGACCGGGCACAGGCCCAGGGGCCCAAAGGCCCAGGGGCCCAAAGGGTCAGGGGCCCAAAGGCCCAGGGGCCCAAAGGGTCAGGGGCCCAAAGGGTCAGGGGCCCCTGAACTTCACCTACGAGATGTCACTCAGAGAGACACAAATATAAACTTGAATATTCTATATACCAGTGTTGGCTGGTGAACATGTTCTCGGTAGGGCCATCAATCAATGTCAGCAAACATCCCAGAATGATTGAATGCAAAAACATTCAGGTATCAAACACGTATTATACTTTACAGTTCAATATTTAACATTTATTCCAACACGAAAAAAAGCAGGAAATAACATTTTGATGAACACGTCAGGACATCTCATTTTATTCTCAGTATAATATAATAACATATATATCATATATAACATTCAGTGTAATATATAAATACAGTATTACAGTCATTGAGCAGACACTTGTATCCAAAGAGACTTACAGTTCAGATTCTATTCCATTGTTACAGCGTAGGCTCAGCTACGGGAGCAATTGTTGGGTTCAGTGCCTTGCTCAAGGACACATCCACATGCACCTAGCGGAGCCGGAACCGGGGATCGAACCACCGATCCCTCACTCCCTACCCTGGTGTTCTCATGTTTCCTTACCTCCTCCTCCCTCACTCCCTACCGTGGTGTTCTCATGTTTCCTTACCTCCAACTCCCTCACTCCCTACCCTGGTGTTCTCATGTTTCCTTACCTCCTCATCCCTCACTCCCTACCGTGGTGTTCTCATGTTTCCTTACCTCCTCATCCCTCACTCCCTACCGTGGTGTTCTCATGTTTCCTTACCTCCTCATCCCTCACTCCCTCCCCTGGTGTTCTCATGTTTCCTTACCTCCTCATCCCTCACTCCCTACCCTGGTGTTCTCATGTTTCCTTACCTCCTCATCCCTCACTCCCTACCCTGGTGTTCTCATGTTTCCTTACCTCCTCATCCCTCACTCCCTACCCTGGTGTTCTCATGTTTCCTTACCTCCTCATCCCTCACTCCCTACCCTGGTGTTCTCATGTTTCCTTACCTCCTCATCCCTCACTCCCTACCCTGGTGTTCTCATGTTTCCTTACCTCCTCATCCCTCACTCCCTACCCTGGTGTTCTCATGTTTCCTTACCTCCTCATCCCTCACTCCCTACCGTGGTGTTCTCATGTTTCCTTACCTCCTCATCCCTCACTCCCTACCCTGGTGTTCTCATGTTTCCTTACCTCCTCATCCCTCACTCCCTACCCTGGTGTTCTCATGTTTCCTTACCTCCTCATCCCTCACTCCCTACCCTGGTGTTCTCATGTTTCCTTACCTCCTCATCCCTCACTCCCTACCCTGGTGTTCTCATGTTTCCTTACCTCCTCATCCCTCACTCCCTACCCTGGTGTTCTCATGTTTCCTTACCTCCTCATCCCTCACTCCCTACCCTGGTGTTCTCATGTTTCCTTACCTCCTCATCCCTCACTCCCTACCGTGGTGTTCTCATGTTTCCTTACCTCCTCATCCCTCACTCCCTACCCTGGTGTTCTCATGTTTCCTTTGTAAAGTCATTTATAAATAACATCTCTGACTTTCTTTTCATAACATTTTGGATTTTTTAAACTTTGTCTTAATTTTCTGATCTGCTCTTTAGAATCTGGATCAATACTGATCAATACATTTAGTAGCAGACGTGTCAAAGGTCTATAAAGCATCATCCATCTCACATCTTCATCAAGCTGTTGTGCTCCAGGTTCATCTGAACGTTTGCTTTGTGATCAGCTGGTCCTGAAAGTTCATCTTATATTTGAAACAAGTGATGAATTGTGCTGACTGAAGCTGCTTCTACACGTCTGCTGCACGCTGCAGGAAACCCTTGTGAACTTGAGTTCCACATGTGAAAGATGAACACATGTGATTGGATCAGGAACAGATTGTTCCTCTTCATGGTTTCTTCTTCATGCAGATTGAGTTGCTGCAGTTTGTCAGAGGTCAGCTGTTCTTCTCTGCTCTCAGCTCTGAAGTGTGAAGTGTGAAGTGATCTACTGCATACGAGTTGATGGTGGTGTTACCAACATGCTGCTGTGGGAGAACAATGTCTGCTCGTGTCTCTGCTCATATGCATCTGGACATAATGGTGTGAAGTCAACGGTGAACTGGTCACTATCCTGCTCGGGATCAAAGTGTTGGATGTCTTGTCCAACCAACATGAACATCCTTTGGTCCTCCTGCTTTCAGGGAACCAGGACGCTTTAAGTGCTGCTTTTAGTTTGTTACAGCAATCTACTCACTGGAATCACTGATTTCACTGTGATGATGATTTAAAATGTCACAACAGTGACAGCATTTACACTCAATGTCTGTTTACTGAAGAAGATGAAACCAAAATGAAAGCCGCTCATGTTGATGATGAAATAATGATTCATTGTGTATCGATATGATAAACTCTGTGTGTTGTTTTGTGTTTGCAGTCTGTCAAACTGTGGGATCTCAGAGGAAGGCTGTTCTTCTCTGGGCTCAGCTCTGAAGTCAAACCCCTCCTCCCATCTGAGAAACCTGGATCTGAGTAGAAACAAGCTGAAGGATTCAGGAGTGAAGGTGCTGAGTGGTTTTCTGGAGAGTCCACATTGTAGACTGGAGACTCTGAGGTGGGTTCACTGTCTGCTGCTAGTGCAGCACCTTCATGTTTCATCAATAACTCTATTTGATTGATCTACGTATAGATCCATGAAGTGAGACATCTTCTGGTCATATGTTCCACTTCACATCAGCTGCCTCGTTGTCTGCATGTCATCCTCTACAATCATCAAATGTACAACTTGTCTGCTTCATGCTGCTGTTGGATGGATTACTGAACAGGCCGACCGGGCACAGGCCCAGGGGCCCAAAGGGTCAGGGGCCCAAAGGGTCAGGGCCCAAAGGGTCAGAGGCCCAAAGGGTCAGGGGCCCAAAGGCCCAGGGGCCCACAGGCCCAGGGGCACAAAGGGTCAGGGGCCCAAAGGCTCAGGGGCCCAAAGGGTCAGGGGCCCCTGAAAGGAAGGGGGGTGGCTCTTAACACTCACAGTCGAGAAACTACAAAGATGGCCGCTGGCCAACTAGCAGAAGGGGGGTTGAGACTGTGGGTTAAAAGGGGAAGGACTTAAGGTATTACCGCTGAACACCACCAGATGGCGTAGTCGAGGGACTTAGAAAAACTTGGGGGGGGGGGGGGGGGTGAACCTTAAGATGCTACCGTGACCCACCACTAGATGGCCTAGTCGAGTGACTTGGACAAACTGGCGGAGGAAGGGGGGGGGGGGTAGCTGTGTGTGAGCATGTGTGGCCACGTGCGTCGTGACAATAGGCAATCGATTGAACGGGGTTTCCCCCAGGGGTTAGACTATGTGCGTGCGTTTACGAGAGAGAGAGAGAGAGAGAGAGACAGAGAGGATCACCTCCTGCTGTGTTGGCAGGAGGGTGAGCCAAGAACAGGTGGAGAGAAATCGTAAGTCAACATAAATCAAACTTCTGCTGCGATATCCTGAGGAGCATAAGTACGTTATTCTATCATGCATAAGCATACCGTTGTCGTCTTGAACTGTCGGCAGCTTACGCAGTGATGAACACGGCACTCAACTCACTCACAGAGTCGAGTTAATGAAGAGAGAAATATCCCACAAAGTTGAATACAAATGAATGAAAATAATCCCAAAGAAAACAGTCAATGCAGTACACAATACAAACGGAACTTCTCTGGTCCGTGATGTTTGTGTATTTACCTCCGTATACTGCGACGGTGTCTTTAACGCGAACAGAATACGGGCAATGCACAGTGGAGCGGAGCTGGGGTCCGCTGAGTGTTGCGCAATACCTTGATATTACGCAATAGTAACGAAACACACAAAAACACGGGAATATCAACATATACATGAATTAACTTGAATGAACTTTAAGTTAATTTAAGCTAAGCTAGCCCAGATGCACAATGAACGTTTACTGTTTGAAGCTCGTTGCAGCGGGGAGAGAGTCCGTGCAGGATCTGTGGTTCTTCCTGAAGAAGAAAAAAAAAAGGTCTTGAGGCGCTGGCTGTTTTGAGCACAGCGGGGCAGCGTGTGCTGTTGCTGGAAGCTTTGCACGGCTTTGCGGTGCTGCTGGGTCCCACTCCTGCAGAGAGAGGGCCTGGTTTCAACGTCGGGCCGAGATACGTGGTCGATTCGTATCTGCCGGTAATGAACGGTGAAGAAGGAGGTTTAGTCGATCTGGTACCGTTGGGTCGTGCACGAAAGAAAAAGCGGCGGAGCAGATGCGGTTCTCGCGGGCTCAGGGCCGTAACTCAGAATATGCGTGGTCTATTTCGGCCGGCGAAGTGGCACGTGGTCGCTGAGTCGAGGGTGATCGGTCCTTTGGGGCCTCTCCATGAGGTACCGGACAGAGTCCAGAACGAAGAGAGTTTGTGTGCCTCCTTACTCGACGGAGGTCGAGGGGGAAAAAGCATTGAGTTGGGTGCAGCAGTTAGTTTTGTTGAACACTGGTTGAACCACAGGGGTCCTGGTGCTGTCTTGGCTCTCGGCCAATGAGATTGCAGCGGTGCATTCAGGTGACTTCAGGAACCCATAGTTTTTGGGGGGGGGGGGAATTCACACCCTAATGTGAAAGTCCTTCAGAGGGGGTTTGGTGCTCATCAAACCACAATCAGGATGAAACCTTTGCTTGCAAAAGGGAAGGCCTGATTCTCTTTGTTCCCAGCACATGTTGAAGCCATGCTCAGACCCCAACAATAGACTAAACAGTAGTAAAAAATATGACAGTAAAGAAGAATACAAAATATACCAGTATGTACAGACGGAGTAAAAATGTGAAATTTAAGATAATACTTAAACGTATTTGATATTGCACGGGATTGACAGTAAAGAAGACTATTAAGTATACCAGTAAATACAGACGGAGTAAAATGTAAGTGTAAGGTAAATACTTAAACGTATTTGATATTGCACCAGGTGAATGAATTAAAGTGTTCAGAGTGTTCAAGTGTTCATGCACCTAGCGGAGCCGGAACCGGGGATCGAACCACCGATCCTCTGATTGAAGACCGGCCTTGCTCTCCACTTAGCCACACTTACCTCCTCATCCCTCACTCCCTACTCTGGTGTTCTCATGTTTCCTTACCTCCTCATCCCTCACTCCCTACCATGGTGTTCTCATGTTTCCTTACCTCCTCATCCCTCACTCCCTACCCTGGTGTTCTCATGTTTCCTTACATCCTCATCCCTCACTCCCTACCGTGGTGTTCTCATGTTTCCTTACCTCCTCCTCCCTCACTCCCTACCATGGTGTTCTCATGTTTCCTTACCTCCTCATCCCTCACTCCCTACCCTGGTGTTATCATGTTTCCTTACCTCCTCATCCCTCACTCCCTACCGTGGTGTTCTCATGTTTCCTTACCTCCTCCTCCCTCACTCCCTACCGTGGTGTTCTCATGTTTCCTTACCTCCTCATCCCTCACTCCCTACCGTGGTGTTCTCATGTTTCCTTACCTCCTCCTCCCTCACTCCCTAACTGTCCGTGCTGGATCTGTCCCCGTTGTTTTAAAGCTAACTAAGTGATTAGCATGACGTCATGCAGCTAGCTAACCTGTCAGGGGTTCAGCTGGTACAGAAGCTTCATGTGCTGCTTCCCTTTCCTGCTCGTCTGCTGTCTGGTTGTGAGGTCAGGCTGATCTGATATCAGCTCTTTGGCCTGAAGGTTCTCCTCAAAGTTCTCCTCTCAGACGGGTCTTGGAGGAGCAGTGCTGGCGCTCGCCTGGAGAGACTCGTCCTGACGAGAACGCGCAGCTTTAGGCCAAAGCTGAGTCTATGTGAGGGCGCTGATTGGCTAAATTGTATGTCACTCATTTATATCTTCAATCAGCAATTGGCTAAACTGCTTCATAGACCCGCCTCTTTTGGCCCAAATTCATTCGGCCCCCCCAGCTGCACGTTCTGAGACGAGCAGACAGGCGGAGAGGACGAGCAGGAAAAGCATATATTTACCACAGATATCATATTTTACACATATTACTGGATACATTCCACAGTTCAAAAACACAAATATTGACAATTCGTATAATTTATTATTATTTTTGTTTTGTGTGGCTCAAGGTGGGGCCACGCCCCATGGCCCTCTATTGGCCAGCCACCACTGCTAAACACTATACTTGAGTGAGTCAGTGTTCATCATTGAGAGAAAGAAAATGTAGTTTAATCACACGTCAGGAACCAAAACTCAAATTTGTAGAAAAATAACTATGAAAGTGATTCATAAATAGCATTTCTGACTTTCTTTTCATAACATTTTGGATTTTTTAAACTTTGTCTTAATTTTCTGATCCTCTCTTTAGAATCTGGATCAATACTGATCAATACATTTAGTAGCAGACGTGTCAAAGGTTGATAAAGCATCATCCATCTCACATCTTCATCAAGCTGTTGTGCTCCAGGTTCATCTGAACGTTTGCTTTGTGATCAGCTGGTCCTGAAAGTTCATCTTATATTTGAAACAAGTGATGAATTGTGCTGACTGAAGCTGCTTCTACACGTCTGCTGCACGCTGCAGGAAACCCTTGTGAACTTGAGTTCCACATGTGAAAGATGAACACATGTGATTGGATCAGGAACAGATTGTTCCTCTTCATGGTTTCTTCTTCATGCAGATTGAGTTGCTGCAGTTTGTCAGAGGTCAGCTGTTCTTCTCTGCTCTCAGCTCTGAAGTGTGAAGTGTGAAGTGATCTACTGCATACGAGTTGATGGTGGTGTTACCAACATGTTGCTGTGGGAGAACAATGTCTGCTCGTGTCTCTGCTCATATGCATCTGGACATAATGGTGTGAAGTCAACGGTGAACTGGTCACTATCCTGCTCGGGATCAAAGTGTTGGATGTCTTGTCCAACCAACATGAACATCCTTTGGTCCTCCTGCTTTCAGGGAACCAGGACGCTTTAAGTGCTGCTTTTAGTTTGTTACAGCAATCTACTCACTGGAATCACTGATTTCACTGTGATGATGATTTAAAATGTCACAACAGTGACAGCATTTACACTCAATGTCTGTTTACTGAAGAAGATGAAACCAAAATGAAAGCCGCTCATGTTGATGATGAAATAATGATTCATTGTGTATCGATATGATAAACTCTGTGTGTTGTTTTGTGTGTTTGCAGTCTGTCAGGCTGTGAGATCTCAGAGGAAGGCTGTTCTTCTCTGGACTCAGCTCTGAAGTCAAACCCCTCCCATCTGAGAAACCTGGATCTGAGTAACAACAAGCTGAAGGATTCAGGAGTGAAGGTGCTGAGTGGTTTTCTGGAGAGTCCACATTGTAGACTGGAGACTCTGAGGTGGGTTCACTGTCTGCTGCTAGTGCAGTACCTTCATGTTTCATCAATAACTCTATTTGATTGATCTACGTATAGATCCATGAAGTGAGACATCTTCTGGTCATATGTTCCACTTCACATCAGCTGCCTCGTTGTCTGCATGTCATCCTCTACAATCATCAAATGTACAACTTGTCTGCTTCATGCTGCTGTTGGATGGATTACTGAACAGGCCGACCGGGCACAGGGTCAGGGGCCCAAAGGGTCAGGGGCCCAAAGGGTCAGGGGCCCAAAGGGTCAGGGGCCCCTGGGCTTCAGCTTGTTAGATCCGGGAGCTTTATGCGTGATGCCGGCTCACTAGTGATCAGCTCTCTACTGAAGGTTGATCAGCTGGGGGTGAGGAGACTCGGCTGGCGTTGCTCACTCGTCTCTCCTGACTCGACCTGCTTCCTCTGGGAGCTGCACTCAGCAGAGAGGCCCTCTGGCCGAGTGCAGCTACCAGTCGCCTCACTTAACGGCAGCTTTCCTCTGATGGATGGAGGCTCGTGCTGCAGGATAGCTTGTAGGATTGAAGCTGTCAGGGATTGTTTGGTGGACGAGGAACTAGGACAACATTCACAACGCTTTAGTTGTTCTGCACACAGGAACACTTTCACTCTTTACAGTCATGAGGACTTATTTCTACTTGGTGGATTAAATCTCAGAGATCTACTTTAAATTCAGTTGAGATAAGTATTGCAGGATAATCAGTGAGGGCAGAGCAACAGCTCACACAGGAACACTCTTCTGCTTCAGTCATGACGATGTGATTGTAATGTGTAAACTGCTGCTGTGCTGAGGCTGGTGAGCGAGTGATGAATCCTTCTGTGTTTTCACATCTGCAGCAGCGTCACGACTGACTTCATGTGTCTCTGGTGTCCTTCTGATGATATTTCATGATACTGTTGCCTCTGATGTGGATCATATTTGACTGCTGCTCTTCAGTGTGTGGATGAATACGTGTTGCAGCGCTGCAGTGTTGCTGCATTGATCTGTTGCTCTGTTGTCATGTTGCTTCAGCCTGTTTGAATCAGTGATGAACAGCTAAACGCTGCGGGGAGAGTGCAGCGTGTGTGCTGCTGTTGGTTTCATGCTAAGCTAGTTTAGCATAGCCTCCCAGGACACACACGCCTCACCAGAGTAGAACGTTCTTCTTCTGTGGTGGGCGTGTCAGACAGCACGTTGCCAGGTTGGGCGCAGTGGCTCCACCCAAAACATTATATTTCCCTCAATTTAAGCTTCTGCATTTTCCAAATGCACGAGTATTATTCAGACGTATTGTTCGGTTCGTAAGCCTCGTACGAACGGTTCAATATGAACACGTGTAATATTACACCCCGAGAAACAAACAGTAAGCGTAGCTGTGGCTCATCATGAGGTTATTAGGAGATGATTCAACTGGAGGACAGCACTGAAGGTGCAGCTATAAAACACACGGCCCAACACTGTGATGATGATTTAAAATGTCACAACAGTGACAGCATTTACACTCAATGTCTGTTTACTGAAGAAGATGAAACCAAAATGAAAGCCGCTCATGTTGATGATGAAATAATGATTCATTGTGTATCGATATGATAAACTCTGTGTGTTGTTTTGTGTGTTTGCAGGCTGTCATGCTGTGAGATCTCAGAGGAAGGCTGTTCTTCTCTGGGCTCAGCTCTGAAGTCAAACCCCTCCCATCTGAGAGACCTGGATCTGAGTAACAACAACCTGAAGGATTCAGGAGTGAAGGTGCTGAGTGGTTTTCTGGAGAGTCCACATTGTAGACTGGAGACTCTGAGGTGGGTTCACTGTCTGCTGCTAGTGCAGCACCTTCATGTTTCATCAATAACTCTATTTGATTGATCTACGTATAGATCCATGAAGTGAGACATCTTCTGGTCATATGTTCCACTTCACATCAGCTGCCTCGTTGTCTGCATGTCATCCTCTACAATCATCAAATGTACAACTTGTCTGCTTCATGCTGCTGTTGGATGGATTACTGAACAGGCCGACCGGGCACAGGCCCAGGGGCCCAAAGGGTCAGGGGCCCAAAGGGTCAGGGGCCCAAAAGGTCAGGGGCCCCTGAGCTTCAGCTACGAGATGTCACTCAGAGAGACACAAATATAAACTTGAATATTCTATATACCAGTGTTGGCTGGTGAACATGTTCTCGGGAGGGCCATCAATCAATGTCAGCAAACATCCCAGAATGATTGAATGCAAAAACATTCAGGTATCAAACACGTATTATACTTTACAGTTCAATATTTAACATTTATTCCAACACGAAAAAAAGCAGGAAATAACATTTTGATGAACACGTCAGGACATCTCATTTTATTCTCAGTATAATATAATAACATATATATCATATATAATATTCAGTGTAATATATAAATACAGTATTACAGTCATTGAGCAGACACTTGTATCCAAAGAGACTTACAGTTCAGATTCTATTCCATTGTTACAGCGTAGGCTCAGCTACGGGAGCAATTGTTGGGTTCAGTGCCTTGCTCAAGGACACATCCACATGCACCTAGCGGAGCCGGAACCGGGGATCGAACCACCGATCCCTCACTTCCTACCCTGGTGTTCTCGTGTTTCCTTACCTCCTCATCCCTCACTCCCTACCCTGGTGTTCTCATGTTTCCTTACCTCCTCCTCCCTCACTCCCTACCCTGGTGTTCTCATGTTTCCTTACCTCCTCATCCCTCACTCCCTACCGTGGTGTTCTCATGTTTCCTTACCACCTCATCCCTCACTCCCTACCCTGGTGTTCTCATGTTTCCTTACCTCCTCATCCCTCACTCCCTACCCTGGTGTTCTCATGTTTCCTTACCTCCTCATCCCTCACTCCCTACCCTGGTGTTCTCATGTTTCCTTACCTCCTCATCCCTCACTCCCTCCCCTGGTGTTCTCATGTTTCCTTACCTCCTCATCCCTCACTCCCTACCCTGGTGTTCTCATGTTTCCTTACCTCCTCATCCCTCACTCCCTACCGTGGTGTTCTCATGTTTCCTTACCTCCTCATCCCTCACTCCCTCCCCTGGTGTTCTCATGTTTCCTTACCTCCTCATCCCTCACTCCCTACCCTGGTGTTCTCATGTTTCCTTACCTCCTCATCCCTCACTCCCTACCCTGGTGTTCTCATGTTTCCTTACCTCCTCATCCCTCACTCCCTACCCTGGTGTTCTCATGTTTCCTTACCTCCTCATCCCTCACTCCCTACCCTGGTGTTCTCATGTTTCCTTACCTCCTCCCTCACTCCCTACCCTGGTGTTCTCATGTTTCCTTACCTCCTCATCCCTCACTCCCTATCCTGGTGTTCTCATGTTTCCTTACCTCCTCATCCCTCACTCCCTATCCTGGTGTTCTCATGTTTCCTTACCTCCTCATCCCTCACTCCCTACCCTGGTGTTCTCATGTTTCCTTACCTCCTCATCCCTCACTCCCTACCGTGGTGTTCTCATGTTTCCTTACCTCCTCATCCCTCACTCCCTACCCTGGTGTTCTCATGTTTCCTTACCTCCTCCTCCCTCACTCCCTACCCTGGTGTTCTCATGTTTCCTTCGTAAAGTAATTTATAAATAACATTTCTGACTTTCTTTTCAAAACATTTAGATTTTTTAAACTTTGTCTTAATTTTCTGATCCTCTCTTTAGAATCTGGATCAATACTGATCAATACATTTAGTAGCAGACGTGTCAAAGGTCTATAAAGCATCATCCATCTCACATCTTCATCAAGCTGTTGTGCTCCAGGTTCATCTGAACGTTTGCTTTGTGATCAGCTGGTCCTGAAAGTTCATCTTATATTTGAAACAAGTGATGAATTGTGCTGACTGAAGCTGCTTCTACACGTCTGCTGCACGCTGCAGGAAACCCTTGTGAACTTGAGTTCCACATGTGAAAGATGAACACATGTGATTGGATCAGGAACAGATTGTTCCTCTTCATGGTTTCTTCTTCATGCAGATTGAGTTGCTGCAGTTTGTCAGAGGTCAGCTGTTCTTCTCTGCTCTCAGCTCTGAAGTGTGAAGTGTGAAGTGATCTACTGCATACGAGTTGATGGTGGTGTTACCAACATGTTGCTGTGGGAGAACAATGTCTGCTCGTGTCTCTGCTCATATGCATCTGGACATCATGGTGTGAAGTGAACGGTGAACTGGTCACTATCCTGCTCGGGATCAAAGTGTTGGATGTCTTGTCCAACCAACATGAACATCCTTTGGTCCTCCTGCTTTCAGGGAACCAGGACGCTTTAAGTGCTGCTTTTAGTTTGTTACAGCAATCTACTCACTGGAATCACTGATTTCACTGTGATGATGATTTAAAATGTCACAACAGTGACAGCATTTACACTCAATGTCTGTTTACTGAAGAAGATGAAACCAAAATGAAAGCCGCTCATGTTGATGATGAAATAATGATTCATTGTGTATCAATATGATAAACTCTGTGTGTTGTTTTGTGTGTTTGCAGGCTGTCAGGCTGTGGGATCTCAGAGGAAGGCTGTTCTTCTCTGGGCTCAGCTCTGAAGTCAAACCCCTCCCATCTGAGAGACCTGGATCTGAGAGGAAACAAGCTGAAGGATTCAGGAGTGAAGGTGCTGAGTGGTTTTCTGGAGAGTCCACATTGTAGACTGGAGACTCTGAGGTGGGTTCACTGTCTGCTGCTAGTGCAGCACCTTCATGTTTCATCAATAACTCTATTTGATTGATCTACGTATAGATCCATGAAGTGAGACATCTTCTGGTCATATGTTCCACTTCACATCAGCTGCCTCGTTGTCTGCATGTCATCCTCTACAATCATCAAATGTACAACTTGTCTGCTTCATGCTGCTGTTGGATGGATTACTGAACAGGCCGACCGGGCACAGGCCCAGGGGCCAAAGGGTCAGGGGCCCAAAAGGTCAGGGGCCCCTGAGCTTCAGCTACGAGATGTCACTCAGAGAGACACAAATATAAACTTGAATATTCTATATACCAGTGTTGGCTGGTGAACATGTTCTCGGTAGGGCCATCAATCAATGTCAGCAAACATCCCAGAATGATTGAATGCAAAAACATTCAGGTATCAAACACGTATTATACTTTACAGTTCAATATTTAACATTTATTCCAACACGAAAAAAAGCAGGAAATAACATTTTGATGAACACGTCAGGACATCTCATTTTATTCTCAGTCTAATATAATAACATATATATCATATATAATATTCAGTGTAATATATAAATACAGTATTACAGTCATTGAGCAGACACTTGTATCCAAAGAGACTTACAGTTCAGATTCTATTCCATTGTTACAGCGTAGGCTCAGCTACGGGAGCAATTGTTGGGTTCAGTGCCTTGCTCAAGGACACATCCACATGCACCTAGCGGAGCCGGAACCGGGGATCGAACCACCGATCCCTCACTCCCTACCCTGGTGTTCTCATGTTTCCTTACCTCCTCATCCCTCACTCCCTACCGTGGTGTTCTCATGTCTCCTTACCTCCTCCTCCCTCACTCCCTACCGTGGTGTTCTCATGTTTCCTTACCTCCTCATCCCTCACTCCCTACCCTGGTGTTCTCATGTTTCCTTACCTCCTCATCCCTCACTCCCTACCGTGGTGTTCTCATGTTTCCTTACCACCTCATCCCTCACTCCCTACCCTGGTGTTCTCATGTTTCCTTACCTCCTCATCCCTCACTCCCTACCCTGGTGTTCTCATGTTTCCTTACCTCCTCATCCCTCACTCCCTACCCTGGTGTTCTCATGTTTCCTTACCTCCTCATCCCTCACTCCCTCCCCTGGTGTTCTCATGTTTCCTTACCTCCTCATCCCTCACTCCCTACCCTGGTGTTCTCATGTTTCCTTACCTCCTCATCCCTCACTCCCTACCGTGGTGTTCTCATGTTTCCTTACCTCCTCATCCCTCACTCCCTCCCCTGGTGTTCTCATGTTTCCTTACCTCCTCATCCCTCACTCCCTACCCTGGTGTTCTCATGTTTCCTTACCTCCTCATCCCTCACTCCCTACCGTGGTGTTCTCATGTTTCCTTACCTCCTCATCCCTCACTCCCTACCCTGGTGTTCTCATGTTTCCTTACCTCCTCCCTCACTCCCTACCCTGGTGTTCTCATGTTTCCTTACCTCCTCATCCCTCACTCCCTATCCTGGTGTTCTCATGTTTCCTTACCTCCTCATCCCTCACTCCCTATCCTGGTGTTCTCATGTTTCCTTACCTCCTCATCCCTCACTCCCTACCCTGGTGTTCTCATGTTTCCTTACCTCCTCATCCCTCACTCCCTATCCTGGTGTTCTCATGTTTCCTTACCTCCTCATCCCTCACTCCCTACCCTGGTGTTCTCATGTTTCCTTACCTCCTCATCCCTCACTCCCTACCGTGGTGTTCTCATGTTTCCTTACCTCCTCATCCCTCACTCCCTACCGTGGTGTTCTCATGTTTCCTTACCTCCTCATCCCTCACTCCCTACCCTGGTGTTCTCATGTTTCCTTACCTCCTCATCCCTCACTCCCTACCCTGGTGTTCTCATGTTTCCTTACCTCCTCATCCCTCACTCCCTACCCTGGTGTTCTCATGTTTCCTTACCTCCTCATCCCTCACTCCCTACCCTGGTGTTCTCATGTTTCCTTACCTCCTCATCCCTCACTCCCTACCCTGGTGTTCTCATGTTTCCTTACCTCCTCATCCCTCACTCCCTACCCTGGTGTTCTCATGTTTCCTTACCTCCTCATCCCTCACTCCCTACCGTGGTGTTCTCATGTTTCCTTACCTCCTCATCCCTCACTCCCTACCCTGGTGTTCTCATGTTTCCTTACCTCCTCATCCCTCACTCCCTACCGTGGTGTTCTCATGTTTCCTTACCACCTCATCCCTCACTCCCTACCCTGGTGTTCTCATGTTTCCTTACCTCCTCATCCCTCACTCCCTACCCTGGTGTTCTCATGTTTCCTTACCTCCTCATCCCTCACTCCCTACCCTGGTGTTCTCATGTTTCCTTACCTCCTCATCCCTCACTCCCTCCCCTGGTGTTCTCATGTTTCCTTACCTCCTCATCCCTCACTCCCTACCCTGGTGTTCTCATGTTTCCTTACCTCCTCATCCCTCACTCCCTACCGTGGTGTTCTCATGTTTCCTTACCTCCTCATCCCTCACTCCCTCCCCTGGTGTTCTCATGTTTCCTTACCTCCTCATCCCTCACTCCCTACCCTGGTGTTCTCATGTTTCCTTACCTCCTCATCCCTCACTCCCTACCCTGGTGTTCTCATGTTTCCTTACCTCCTCATCCCTCACTCCCTACCGTGGTGTTCTCATGTTTCCTTACCTCCTCATCCCTCGCTCCCTACCCTGGTGTTCTCATGTTTCCTTACCTCCTCCCTCACTCCCTACCCTGGTGTTCTCATGTTTCCTTACCTCCTCATCCCTCACTCCCTATCCTGGTGTTCTCATGTTTCCTTACCTCCTCATCCCTCACTCCCTACCCTGGTGTTCTCATGTTTCCTTACCTCCTCATCCCTCACTCCCTACCCTGGTGTTCTCATGTTTCCTTACCTCCTCATCCCTCACTCCCTACCCTGGTGTTCTCATGTTTCCTTACCTCCTCATCCCTCACTCCCTACCCTGGTGTTCTCATGTTTCCTTACCTCCTCATCCCTCACTCCCTACCGTGGTGTTCTCATGTTTCCTTACCTCCTCCTCCCTCACTCCCTACCATGGTGTTCTCATGTTTCCTTACCTCCTCATCCCTCACTCCCTACCCTGGTGTTCTCATGTTTCCTTACCTCCTCATCCCTCACTCCCTACCCTGGTGTTCTCATGTTTCCTTACCTCCTCATCCCTCACTCCCTACCCTGGTGTTCTCATGTTTCCTTACCTCCTCATCCCTCACTCCCTACCCTGGTGTTCTCATGTTTCCTTACCTCCTCATCCCTCACTCCCTACCCTGGTGTTCTCATGTTTCCTTACCTCCTCATCCCTCACTCCCTACCCTGGTGTTCTCATGTTTCCTTACCTCCTCATCCCTCACTCCCTACCGTGGTGTTCTCATGTTTCCTTACCTCCTCATCCCTCACTCCCTACCGTGGTGTTCTCATGTTTCCTTACCTCCTCATCCCTCACTCCCTACCCTGGTGTTCTCATGTTTCCTTACCTCCTCATCCCTCACTCCCTACCCTGGTGTTCTCATGTTTCCTTACCTCCTCATCCCTCACTCCCTACCGTGGTGTTCTCATGTTTCCTTACCTCCTCATCCCTCACTCCCTACCGTGGTGTTCTCATGTTTCCTTACCTCCTCATCCCTCACTCCCTACCCTGGTGTTCTCATGTTTCCTTACCTCCTCATCCCTCACTCCCTACCGTGGTGTTCTCATGTTTCCTTACCTCCTCATCCCTCACTCCCTACCGTGGTGTTCTCATGTTTCCTTACCTCCTCATCCCTCACTCCCTACCCTGGTGTTCTCATGTTTCCTTACCTCCTCATCCCTCACTCCCTACCCTGGTGTTCTCATGTTTCCTTACCTCCTCATCCCTCACTCCCTACCGTGGTGTTCTCATGTTTCCTTACCTCCTCATCCCTCACTCCCTACCGTGGTGTTCTCATGTTTCCTTACCTCCTCATCCCTCACTCCCTACCCTGGTGTTCTCATGTTTCCTTACCTCCTCATCCCTCACTCCCTACCCTGGTGTTCTCATGTTTCCTTACCTCCTCCTCCCTCACTCCCTACCCTGGTGTTCTCATGTTTCCTTACCTCCTCCTCCCTCACTCCCTACCCTGGTGTTCTCATGTTTCCTTACCTCCTCCTCCCTCACTCCCTACCCTGGTGTTCTCATGTTTCCTTACCTCCTCCTCCCTCACTCCCTACCCTGGTGTTCTCATGTTTCCTTCGTAAAGTAATTTATAAATAACATTTCTGACTTTCTTTTCAAAACATTTAGATTTTTTAAACTTTGTCTTAATTTTCTGATCCTCTCTTTAGAATCTGGATCAATACTGATCAATACATTTAGTAGCAGACGTGTCAAAGGTCTATAAAGCATCATCCATCTCACATCTGCATCAAGCTGTTGTGCTCCAGGTTCATCTGAACGTTTGCTTTGTGATCAGCTGGTCCTGAAAGTTCATCTTATATTTGAAACAAGTGATGAATTGTGCTGACTGAAGCTGCTTCTACACGTCTGCTGCACGCTGCAGGAAACCCTTGTGAACTTGAGTTCCACATGTGAAAGATGAACACATGTGATTGGATCAGGAACAGATTGTTCCTCTTCATGGTTTCTTCTTCATGCAGATTGAGTTGCTGCAGTTTGTCAGAGGTCAGCTGTTCTTCTCTGCTCTCAGCTCTGAAGTGTGAAGTGTGAAGTGATCTACTGCATACGAGTTGATGGTGGTGTTACCAACATGTTGCTGTGGGAGAACAATGTCTGCTCGTGTCTCTGCTCATATGCATCTGGACATAATGGTGTGAAGTCAACGGTGAACTGGTCACTATCCTGCTCGGGATCAAAGTGTTGGATGTCTTGTCCAACCAACATGAACATCCTTTGGTCCTCCTGCTTTCAGGGAACCAGGACGCTTTAAGTGCTGCTTTTAGTTTGTTACAGCAATCTACTCACTGGAATCACTGATTTCACTGTGATGATGATTTAAAATGTCACAACAGTGACAGCATTTACACTCAATGTCTGTTTACTGAAGAAGATGAAACCAAAATGAAAGCCGCTCATGTTGATGATGAAATAATGATTCATTGTGTATCGATATGATAAACTCTGTGTGTTGTTTTGTGTGTTTGCAGGCTGTCACACTGTGGGATCTCAGAGGAAGGCTGTTCTTCTCTGGACTCAGCTCTGAAGTCAAACCCCTCCCATCTGAGAAACCTGCATCTGAGACACAACAACCTGAAGGATTCAGACGTGAAGCTTCTGTCTGATCTTCTGGAGAGTCCACATTGTAGACTGGAGACTCTGAGGTGGGTTCAACATTCTTTACTCCTGCAGACATAAAGCTGATATTATTCTGATCTTGAAGGATCTTAAAGCTTCAGCGGTAGTAAAAGTTCATTAACTGTGGCAGAGACTTTGAGCTATAGATATAAATAAAACATATTTATTCATTTATTGCCTAACATTTGCTCCGTCCCACATGGGATTACAAGACACCACATTTTCCAGACATCTTCTGGTCTTGAAAATACAAAACATGAAGAAGAAAATAAAAACATAAACTTGGTAAAGAGATATTTTTTCCTCTTCTTCCAGACTTTCTGCAGATACCTGGCTAAGTTATATGTTCCACTTTTAAACAGTCTTCTCAGTCTTTGTGCATCATCCATATTCATAAAATCTATGTTTGACTTCCCAAACAAAGCATCGCAGTGTTCACGGTCAAACAGGAGAGTAGAGAACAAGATGGAACTCGTTGTTCATATCGTTTAGAGAACACATCGGACGGATCGGCTTTTCTTCTTCTACAATCTAGACCAGCGGTCTCAAACTCCCGGCCCGCGGTCCGAGTCCGGCCCGCCACGTCATTTTATGTGGCCCGCGAATCCGCCAGCAAAAAAAAAATAATATATATATATTTTTTTCTTTTTAAAGTTAGACTTGATAATACAAATATCCCCATAGTCAAAATGATGAGATAGAAAGTCGAAGTTATGAGATAGAAAGTCGAAGTTATGAGATACTTAAACACAGTCATAGAAGCAGCTCTTTGGCTGGTTTCTGTACATTTAACATGTAAATGTATTGTGAGCACATTGAAGACTTTAAACTGTGAATGCAGAGAGTTATTGAACGATATGTTACGAGTAGTTACATTTACGACCGGCCCTTTGTGGGCGACCGTGATGCTGATGTGGCCCGGAGTGAAATGAGTTTGAGAGCCCTGATCTAGACCAGGGTAGTTTCAACAGTCGAAGGTAAAATACCAGATGACATATGATCATATACGACATTATTCTCTGAACCATATTCAGTTTTTATCATCGTAAAAATACACAACTTTGGAAAACACAGATTCTGTAAAAAACAACAATGTTGAGTTTTTTGTTATTAAGAAAAGCCTCAATAAACCAAGAGCTGCAAAACAAACGAACATGTATTTATTTATATTATTTATTTTACATAAATATACTATATATATAATACATACTGGATTTTCATCAGGTTTTCATAAGGAAATGATAAAAGTTACTCAACACAATGAATAAATAGCTCTCTATCACACAACAACAAACGTTTTCAGTGTTTACATTTTTCCTCATTTTTATGAAGCTATTTGATGCTTGAACTGAAGCTGCTTTGATTTATGACTCCTGACAGGGTGACTGACAGGCCGTTCACACGTAAGAAACACAACCAATGTGAGTATTGAGAGAATGTCTCCATTCAAGCTATTCTCTACATTAACATCTGATCTGAATGAGCCTCATCGTAGCAAAGAGTATTCTGTTGGAGCTGTTTGAAGACTTGTGTCTGCTCATGGAACACAACGCAGGACAGCTGCAACTCTCCTGTCAAACGAAGGCTGAAGACTTTCCTGTTTATTAAACTGTGCTGTGACTTTAGCCTATTTTATACCCGTTCCATGCTATTTTAGCTTCTTTTTATTTTGGCTCTTTTTATTTAAATGTCTTTTTATCATATATATAATATATATATAATCATTTTCTATAATGATCCCCGATCACATTTATCTGCTGCAGATTACCGATCATAGATGATCCGTGTTGGCAGATACCTTCTTGTTGTTTTGTTTTGTTGGAGCAGCTGGTCTACAAGACTCCACCTCCAAAGAAATCTATTCAACCGCTCTGAAGATGATGAGGAAATACAGACTGCATTTGAACACATCATCATTTTACCTGAACAGAGCCTGAACGCATCACAATGTAACTGAATGGGACCTCTGTACGTTAGCCGTCATTTCAATTCCAACATGGATTTGTTGTTTACATGTAACATTACCAGAGATCAGAGAACAGAAAGCATGAATGCTGATGTCCTGATTGGTCCTTTACACCACGACTCACATCAAACACTACTGGGAACAATATGTGTATATATATATATAAATATATATGTGTGTATATATAAATATATATATATATATGTGTGTGTGTATATGTGTGTATATATAAATATATATGTGTGTATATGTGTACATAGCAGCAGAAATATGAGAAATATCGTCCAGAACAGACTTCATTTCTTTTGAACTTCACAATACTTTCTGTTTGTTGATTACAAAACACATAATAATATTTTCTTCATTATCTTCCAGGTCCAAGAGCGGAAATTCAACAGAGAAATGTCTCAGCAGAGGACGGGGTCCCGGCGGAGGACGGGGTCCCGGCGGTGGACGGGGTCCCGGCGGTGGACGGGGTCCCGGCGGAGGACGGGGTCCCGGCGGAGGACGGGGTCCCGGCGGAGGACGGTGTCCCGGCGGAGGACGGGGTCCCGGCGGAGGACGGGGTCCCGGCGGTGGACGGGGTCCCGGCGGAGGACGGGGCAGCTGTACAGGAGCTGTTCTCAGTTCGGGCTCATTTCATCAACAGAGTGTCTGGTCCTGTCCTGGACCAGCTGCTGGATGAACTTCTTGAGCACGGAGTGATTACTGACGCTGAAATGGAGTCGGCCAAAACTAAACACAGAGCAGATAAAGCACGAGACGTGATCGACACGGTGCGAAGAAAGGGATCTGCAGCCTGCTCAGTTCTGATCGCTGCTCTCCGTGAGGTGGACCCGTGTCTTTACGAATTGCTGAGAGAAAGCTTTACATTGCCATGGCCGAGTTTGACAACACGGAGCGCCGTGCCATCATTTGCCGCTCCAACAGACCGTGAGCTTCCCCCCCGCACATTGCACCAAAGCCCGGTGGCAGGTGCAGAGATCATCGCCGGCTCCACGAGGCAACGATCCCGGACCACGCTGTCCATTACGTCATGTGGGTTGCCAGTTTGAGAACAGTGGCTCCACCAAAAACACAATATTTCCCACAATTTAAGCTTCTGTATAAACTAGTATTATTCAAACGTATTGTTTGGTTCGTATTATTAGGGGTGTAACGATACGCGTATTCGTATTGAACCGTTCGGTACGAGACTCACGGTTCGGTACGCATGACCAACCGAATACATTTGAAAAAAACCTTTTAAAACCTTTATTTAAGCAGGTAGTCCCGTTGAGATTAAAACTCTCTTTTGCAAGATGTGAGTAACAATACTACATCACATGAAGGAGCAGGTTGTGTTTTTGATGCTCATGTGTTGCTAAGAAGACACCAGAAGACGAGTCACTCAGGTTTAGTTCCATCATTGTTCAAAGTCAAAGAATAACTTCATGATGTTAGTTGTAATGAATCAATATATTTTAAAATCAAGTACATTTCTCTGGCATTGATAGTTTCTACTGAACCGAAACGTACCGAACCTCCACTGTATCGAACCCAACCCAACCGTTACGCCCCTAATATATATATGTATGTATGTATGTATGTATGTATATATATATATGTACATAGCAGCAGAAATATGAGAAATATCGTCCAGAACAGACTTCATTTCTTTTGAACTTCACAATACTTTCTGTTTGTTGATTATAAAACACAGAATAATATTTTCTTCATTATCTTCCAGGTCCAAGAGCGGAAATTCAACAGAGAAATGTCTCAGCAGAGGACGGGGTCCCAGCGGTGGACGGGGTCCCGGCGGTGGACGGGGTCCCGGCGGTGGACGGGGTCCCGGCGGAGGACGGGGTCCCGGCGGTGGACGGGGTCCCGGCGGACGACGGGGTCCCGGCGGACGACGGGGTCCCGGCGGAGGACGGGGTCCCGGCGGAGGACGGGGTCCCGGACAGGGTCCCGGTGGCAGGTGCAGAGATCATCGCCGGCTCCACGAGGCAACGATCCCAGACCGCTCTTCGGTTCCACACATTCACGACTTTTCTGCCCGCTTGTCGGGTAGCGTTGTGTTTTCTAAGGTGGACCTGGTACGAGGTTACTATCAAGTGCCCGTTCACCCGCTGGACATTCCCAAGACAGCGCTGATCACTCATGTCAGCCTGTTTGAGTCTTTGAGGATGCTGTTTGGCCTCAAAAATAATATATAAAATATAATAATATATAAAATAATATATATATATAAAATAATATATATATATATATATATATATATATATATATATATATATATATATATATATAATATATATATCTCGAGAGAGAAAAGGAAGAGCGGCCCGGGCGGTCCTTCTGTGTGGAGTTTGCATGTTCTCCCCGTGGCAGCGTGGGTTCTCCGGCTTCCTCCCACAGTCCAAAGACATGCAACTTTGGTTATTTGGAGACTCTCCAAGACTTTGCCCTACGATAAACTCGCGACCTGTCCAGGGTGAACCCTGCCTTCGCCCAATGTCAGCTGGGATCGGCTCCAGCAACCCGCGACCCTGAACAGGATAAGCGGTTTGGATAATGGAATGGAGAAAAGGTACTGTAAAAATCTGATATTATGGAGGAAGATGAGGGTCTTTAACGAAGTGACCATATCTGGACTGAGGAGGAGACGTAGAGACGCCGTATACGTCTCTGATAGAGACCTGTCAATCACAGTAGCCCCGCCCTAAAGCATCCCCTGCTTTATGGACTGTGTGACTCTAAATGGACCATCATGTACTAAATGAACATCATGCTGTATTGAAGAAGACTTGAAACTAGAGATTGAGACATAAACTCATGTTTACAATGTTTACTGAGGGAATAAATCAAGAGAGAAGTAGTCATTTTCTATAGACTTCTATACAACCAGAGGAGTCGCCCCCTGGTGGCCACTAGAGAGAATGCAGCTTCACTCTGCAGAACCGGAGGTTGTCTCCTGGTGTAAGCTCACTTTCCAGGTGCTAGCATGATGCTAACTCAACCTCTGCGAGCAAGCAATGCTACAGTATGTAAAACTACAGGAAGAAGTGTGAGTTTCAGGTTTCTTGTGCCCTCTGCATCATCATCCTCATCATCGCCCAACTGGAGAACAAACGGCATCAAACGTCCGTCATCGTCTCGTCTTCATTGTCGTTTCATTGTACGTCAAATATTCAGACACAGCTGATATGATGAAGTCCTGATCTGCTCGTTGACTGGATTCACCTGGTGCGTCAGGTGTCCTCGATAGATGTCCAACAACAGGACAGACAGCTCTGCTGCAGTTTGATTGATCAGTCGGGAAGCAAAAGAAAAGATCAAACACAAACCACCAAATATCAGATTCTATCAACTTTTCACTTCATTTTTCTCTCTTTATTTACTTTGAGCTCTTTTTTTTTTGATAACAGGCAATTTATTAGTGATGGCGAGATGAAGCCTCATGAGGCATCGAACCACTTCAGCCAATCGGTTCGAGAAAGGGTTCATTACTCGAAGCTTCATGTGCACACGACACCACCTACTGGCCAAGTGTATAATCACAGGCAGCTGTATCTGAACCACATCATGTGATGCATTGAAGTTTTGTGTCTGTTATGGCTGTTGGGAATGACTATGAAATACAAAAATGTATGACCAGATCATTGCTGTACATAAATGATCACATATGTGCATAATAAAATATTTTTTGAATGTATTCTGTGTGTACATTTTCCCAAAATGGTAGTATCATATGATATGGCAGGTTGTGTAATAATGTTATTATGTCACTTTAGGAAAATGGCATGGGCTGAAGCAGGCAGAGGACAGGGAAAGTGCTTGTGGAACTAGGAAGAGGGGACTGAATATGCTTGTGTAACTTGGACAGTGATGTACAGGACAGCGGACATTTTATTCATTTTTATTCAGAAATAACAGTTTCTCAACAGTTTTTGGTTTTAAATGATTCCTTTTTTTTGACACAACCTCTCCGGCCTTTGAAAACTCTCTTTCACAGGGTACAGGAGATGCTGGCGTGCACAAAAACGCAACAGCAAGTCTATATACATCCTGAGACAGGAATTTTTGCCTGAGGGGTTTATATTGCTGTCAAACCTCCCGGCAAAATCTGAACCACTTCCCGAAGCAGTCACGTGGTACAGCCGGGCAGCGAGGCTTCGGACGTCATCATTCTTGGCTCCTCCCCTAAATGAAGCAAGCCTCGATACGCGCTTCGAGGAAACGCCCCCTCCATTACTCGACACACGCTTCGAAGCGTCGGCTCATCTCGTAACATCACTACAATTTATGTGAAGCAGCTTTCAGCAACACACTGTATGATTAAAACCCATGACTTTTACTTTGAATGTTCACGGTCCTCAGAGGATACACCGTGGTGTTCAAGTCACTGTTGAGTTAGTTGAAATTCTGCTACTTAACAGGAACAATGACAACGTTTACGTGCACACTTATCCTCCGAATATGACAATATTAAGAATTTGTTGTGGATCATTTCAACATCATCTTCTGTTTTGGATATTCTGAATTGTTGTGAATGGATCCTGTTGAGAGTAAAACGTGTGATATGTTGATATTGTTCAGCTTCTACGATCATTCTTCATCTGCAATGCAGCATCAGGCCTGACTTAAACATTGCTGTCTTAACTTTGTAAAACTAAATGTAACAAATAAATACAGAGATATAAATGAACTGCATCGTTATTAATTATCAAGATAATACATCGTACACAAACCTTAAATATGTATGAAGTTGATCAAAATAGAACTGAATTGAATAGATGCCCCGCTGTCACTGATATCAGATCCAGATATCTGCGTCAGTATTAGTTTAAATATTTAAATCTATATCTGTGGGTTCCTGCCTACTGTTTCAGGAGAACTGCTGTTTCTGCAGTTATCAGCTGTCTCAAGATCACCTGGCTGATAACAGAAGCAGAGATCGTTCTACACATGTGAACGCGTGGAAGGAAGTTAGTCTGTTACAATTTACACGAAGAAAGATCAAAACAAGGACATCAAGGCTGAAGTGACACGAATATAAACCGAACTATATCGTACTCCGGTGGGTCATAAACTCTGCTGCCGTCCAGCGTCATCAACACGTCAGCCAATCAGGCGTCAGATAAAGGCATTCACACGTGAGTCTCATGAGCTGTTGTACAGCTGGATGAATGAGATGCAGTCGTATCTATTTAGGTTACATGTCAATGAGGGAAAGCACCAATAATCATGTAGTAGTATAAAACAATACTATATCTATCGAAAACACAAAGTGTTACCCATGAATAAATCATTATTGGTCCAAACCGGCCAATCAGAGCCGACTTGGAAGATTCTTTGTCTGTTGTTGTTTTTTTGACTCGATCCCACATAAACTGTCCTGCTGCACCAAATGTAGATTAATCCGCCGCTGAATATAGTCCCTAACAAATGCACCATTTCCTCCTGTTAGTCCGATAAAAACTACAGAGACCAGCTGTTTGTGTTTCAAAGGATTTACTTCTGGTCCTGTGTCCGCAGGGCGCTGTATAACGCTCCGAGTGCTTATTGCATAAATGTTTCTGTCATAATAATAATTACCTTTCCATCACCTTTAAAAACAGAGTTTACAAAGTGCTTTGAAAGACAAAAGCAGCAAAAACAAGACAATAAAAGAACAGAAAGCTCAAGAGTGAATCAGCAGAGCACGACAACGAAGGTCAGAGTTCAACCGGATAAAACAGAACAACAGACGACAGGGAAAAAACAGTCGCTATAAACTAATAAATAAAATATAATCATTTAGTCAAATCAACAAATACAAATGAAGAAGCGATGACATCACATAAAAGCCAGTCTGTAGAAATAGATGTTAAGAAGTGATTTGAAAGAGATGACTGAACCTGTGAGCTATGACGACAGCGTCTTGCTAACATATCGCTCTGTCACAGACCAGCACCTGCTCTTTGCTTTGTCGTTTCTATTTGTTTTTCATCGTTTTTCCACCGTGAACATCAAACTGAACTCCTCCTGCTCCTTGTTTGGCATTTTCTCTTTTTTCATGAACGAGTCTGTCTGACGTATAACGTTCAGGACAGACATTTTCTACGATGACGTCACCACAGCTTCTCTGGGAAGTTCAGAGATTTTCCACCTTTTCTTTTTCAATTCAAAGAGAAAAGGCGCCGTGTGGACACGGGGCCCTGAGCAGGAACCAATGAGCTCGCAGCTGAGAGCCACAAACAGGAAGTCAGACGGTGTTGAGGGACGCACTGACATGTTGTTGGTTTGAGTCTTAACGTGGGATTGGCTTTGTTACAAAGACAAATGGAGAGTAACGGCAGACTTTAACAGAACTCCGAAAAGAGAGAAACACACGGCTGTGATATTAACAACAAAGGCAGACAGACAGGTCTGTGCTTCCTGTGTGGTGGCTAACGGTGCTAGCCACCACACCACCGCGCACAACAATGAACATAAATCCAGAGATCCGCGCGCGCATTTTACTTTAACGAGCGCTTTTATGTCACTCCGCGAGCAAAATTCACTCTGGCGAGTCTTTTTCCTGCTCGCGAGCAGTTTCTCTTTGTGACAGTGAGGGGGCGGACCCAGTCGCCATGTAGCTCTACATCTATTGGTTACAATCCTGGTCTTGGGATAAACCGGATATCACTCTGATGACTGTCTTTATTAGTTATTAGTGTTATTAGTTACTGTTATTAAGTACACTGATCATGTGAACACACACACTTATCAAAAGTCTCTCCAGCTGTTAAAGCCGACGATCAGCTGATCCAGCTGTGATCAGCTGATCGTCATCAGAAACAGACGTCGCTTCACGTGACACAACTGAGGAAAGGACGTCTCATGTCTCCTGAAACATATTTCCTCGTTTCCTCTCTCCTTGCATTGTTTCCTCCATGCATCCCTGGTGGGAGGGACTAAGACGCAAGGAAAGGACGCAAGGGAGGGAAACGGGGATGCAGTGAAGAGACTTGAGATGCACCCAGTCAGTGTCAGAGACGTCACACATCACATGGTGCAGTTCTACCAGCTGTCCACCAGGTGGCCCCATCGAGCATCAGTGAAGTGCAGATCAGCATCATCAGCTGCATCACTGATGGTGATGAGCAGCAGGACAGACTGCAGCGGACCGTCAGGTCTAGAGAGGACCACTGGTTCCAGCCTGCCCTCCATCCTGGACCTGTTCACCTCCAGAGTCAGGAAACGGGCAGAAAGATCTCTGCAGACCATCACACCCTGGACACAAGCTGTCCACCTCCTCCCCTCTGGAGGAGCTACAGAGCTCTGTACGCCAAGACCAGCAGACACAGGAGCAGCTTCTTCCACTGGCCGTCACTGAACAGTGAATCAGACACACTGCACGCCTCTGTTCGTACCATCACCTCTCTTCCATCGTTGGTGTACAGCTTTGTGTTCATGCACACTTGTGGATAATTATTTGTATTGTAGTCGTTAAGTGTTTATGCTTACATCTCCTCTACTTGTTTTGTTGTCCTTGTTTTATTTTTGTATTTTTCGTGTTTATGTGTAAACTTGTGTTTGTGGTTGAGAGCAAAGTGGAACCGGAGTCAAAGTCCTTGTATGCGTTCGCATGAATGGACAATAAAGCAGATTCTGGTTCTGACCCATCGGCCTCCGAAACATTATGTTCCCACACAAAGCAACGACATTACCTGTCGAGGGAAACGCTTCTTCCACCAGATCACGTTTGTTTTTGATGTATAATTAATACATTTCTAATGATATGAGGCAGCAATGGAGGAATGGGTCAAACAAACACAGGACTTTCACTCAGGAGACCGATGTTTGTGTCCCGCGTGAAACCAAAAGTCAGCTTTGACTTATTGTCATCTATGTGCGTCACATACAGAACCTAACGAATGTACTTATTTCAACCAACCAAACAGTGATGTTTTTACAAAACCTCACCAAGCATGCTGCTCTCAACCAGCGTTCAGTTATACCTCGAATAAAAAACACAGATATCCAACGAAATGCTTTGAAAGAGGAAGTATAAATACCACAGAAGAACACAGCGAAGGTGGAAGTGGAGATGGATGTTTCCAACAACCAGCGGTCGTTCAGCCAGGAGGCCGCGAAGTGTTCTTGTTGGATAAGAAACTCCCAGAATGCTTTGTGTTAACTTCCAAAGAACTCTCCTGTACTTGATGGTTTTAAGTTCAGTTTGATGGATGTGTTTGTTTTCCTTTCTCAACGTTTAAAACTTGAACAAACATCTGGAACAGTTTCTAGAGTGAAGTTTTCCTTCGACCACCTGACTGCTTTGTTTCATCGTCACATGTCTGAAGTGTTTTGTGCTGCATGTGCGCTATTAATAAACATGTTTAGATGAAAAGCACGCGTCTGATGTAAACCACGTGCTGCTGTTGTCTCCAGCCAATCCACTGCAGAGATTTAAATCCTTTTTATCCTCATTTAAGTCTCATTCTCTTTGATGAGTCATCATTTCTTTCCTGATATTGATCTCTGATATATTCTCTACATGTAATCTCACATGTGATGACAGCCTTCATGTGCTTGATATCATTGATCATTATGTCATCACATGTGCTTCTGAATGGAAAAGATAAGTAAAGGAATTCTTCTTGGGTTTAGTTTGCTCTGATAACTGTCAGTCA
>CM051705.1:1064691-1084691 GCA_028022725.1 Lycodopsis pacificus | reverse complement strand
GTGTCAATACCACGAATACAGCAGAAAAGACGACGCCAGAGGAGGAAGTACGAACACGAGCAAAAGACTGAGTAAGGGAGCAAAGGTAGAGGGTGAAAGGTCAAACTAACCAGGGCGAGGCAGGTAATCACAGGCGGAAACACACCAAGACAGGAAGTGAAGCTACCTGAAACAAGACACCAGGTGAGTCCTTCAAAATAAATCAGGACACAATAACATCTCCTAAGAGCAGGGACAATCATGACATGATGAAATGTAGTTGTAGCTCCCTCCACACTACTCACTACATATATATGTTAATACGAGTGGAATGAAGCATTGAAATAGAGCAACGCAGCACAAAAACAGAAAGAAAACTGATTTACAAGAACGATGTGCAGTTATGTGTCCACATAAGATGAAGATTTGTTGTTGTCAGATCATGATGATGTCAATGTTAACTCTGCTCTTTACGAGTTCCAATGAGATGTTAAACTGTTGTCTTCCCACAGACTGAGAGCAGCGTCTCCAACACCCAGCTGTCTGTCCATGAAGAGTGATCGGTCCAAAGGGGAACCTCTATACTTCAGCAATGAACCTGAACCCTCAGACACAAAGTAAGAGACTGTTTCTACTGTAGACTGACCTGAAGAAAACAGAAAAAACACTGAAGAAACACTCTAGAGAACAGTCAGAAACACTGTAGAGATCAGTAAAGAAACACTGTAAAGAACATTAAGAAACACTGTAGAGAACATTAAATAAACACTGGAGAGAACAGTAAAGAAACACTGTAGAGAACATTAAATAAACACTGGAGAGAACAGTAAAGAAACACTGTAGAGAACATTAAATAAACACTGAAGAGAACATTAAAGAAACACTGTAGAGAACAGTAAAGAAACACACTCTACAGAACAGTAAGAAACACTGTAGAGAACAGTAAAGAAACACTCTAGAGAACAGTAATGAAGGCATCTTCAGTGTTTGTCAATAAACTACTATAATAAAATAACGTTCCCCTCCACGTGTAGGACTTTGTGCAAAGTTCATTAAATCAACCTCAGACATGTAGAAACTATTCACTCTCACACATATGTGTTTCCAGCTGTAGATAAAATCTCCAGAATATGTAGTAGTAGTAGTTCTAGGACGCCTTAGCTGTCGAGTCCTATGCTTCTACGGAACCTTGGAAGACCAAGGTACCTTGTTCTGTGCACCGATTCCTCCTCTTCACTCCAGCTATGCAGGTTAACATCGAGCTGTTGTTCTCGTGGCTGGATTGGTTGCTTGTCTAGTTGGAAGGTGATTTCTTCGGTGCATCGGGTGTCAGTGCAGCACATCTATGTTTTCAAGGTCCGACTTTGATACTGAGAGTAAGTTTCACTGCAAGTAAATGTTGAAAAAAGGAGGAAGCCTTTTACCTTTTGAAAGCAGAACATCACTCAATAGGTTCCATGAAGCGCCACCATGCGATATCTGAACTGCAGTGATTAGGCGTGTGAATAAAATGCACAATTTCCAGCACGGGTGTCAGGACGATGTCTAAGCTCTTTGTCCATCAGGCGGTCTTGTTGGATGATGTTCATGAGTCTAGAAAGTTAAACGGAACCGATCATTGACTGTTTTCTGTCTTTGCAGAGAGCTGCAAGCTTTGCAAACACCAAGGTAGTAAACTTTAGAATGTGACTTCACCTCTCTGAGGTCTGTGGCTTTGTTCCTTTTATTCTAGAGCTTGTCTTTCATATTTATATATACATAACTATTTACATTGGTGGTGTTGAACATTTTTTTTATTGAATGAATGAATGAATTAACAGACATGTGGATGTGAATTCGGGAGTTGGTCACCACTAATGTCATGTGTTCATTTCCACAGAGATGAAGCGAAGAGGACTCATCTTGCTTCGGTGGAGCAGCCGTCCTGCTGTGCTTTGTGTCAGGACGTCCTGAGGGATCCAGTCTCTACCAGCTGGGGACACTGGTTCTGCACACGGATCATCTCATACTGGGACCAGTCTGGTACATCAGCAGACTCTTCTTGTCCCCAGTGTGGAGAAAGATCCAGAATGAGACCTAGAGTAGAGACAGCCAGTCAGACCAGCTTTCTGAAGGACATTTTAAATGAACATAAGATCAGTCTGAGGAGGAGATGTGAACGTGTGACTGAAGGAAGTGATGAAGCAGGAAGTGGAACCCCCCTCAACAGGATCTACACTGAGCTCTACATCACAGAGGGACAGAGTGAAGAGGTTAACACTCAACATGAGGTGAGGCAGCTTGAGACAACTTCCAAGAAGAAGAGCCTCCATGACACTCCGATCAAGTGCCACGACATCTTTAAAGCCTCCGCTGACCAACAGGGACGCATCAGAGTCGTTCTGACCAACGGCGTCGCCGGAGTTGGAAAAACCTTCTCGGTGCAGAAGTTCACTCTGGACTGGGCCGAGGGTTTGGAGAACCAAGATGTCAGTCTGGTGGTTCTGCTGTCGTTCAGGGAGCTGAACTTGATCAAAGATGAGCAGTACAGTCTTCTCCAGCTGATCCATGTTTTCCATCCAACATTACAGAAGATCACAGCAGAGGAGCTCTCTGTCTGTAGAGTTGTGTTCATCTTTGATGGTCTGGATGAAACCAGACTTTCACTGGATCTCATCACCAATGAGGTCGTGTCTGACGTCACACAGAAGGCATCGGTCAACGTGCTGCTGACGAACCTCATCGAGGGGAACCTGCTTCCCTCGGCTCTCGTCTGGATAACTTCCAGACCTGCAGCAGCCAATCGGATCCCTCGTAGACGTGTTGACAGGGTAACAGAAGTACGAGGCTTCACCGACCCCCAGAAGGAAGAGTACTTCAGGAGGAGGTTCAGTGATGCAGAGCTGTCCAGCAGCATCATCTCACACATCAAGACATCCAGGAGCCTCCACATCATGTGTCTGATCCCACTCTTCTGCTGGATCACTGCTACAGTTCTGGACCACATGTGGACTACAGACCAGAGAGGAGAGCTGCCCAAGACCCTGACTGACATGTACTCGCACTTCCTGCTGGTCCAGACAAAGAGGAAGAAGCAGAAGTACCATGAGGGACATGAGACGAGTCCTCAGGAGCTGACGAAGGCTGACAGGGAAGTCCTTCTGAAGCTGGGGAGGCTGGCGTTTGAACATCTGGAGAAAGGAAACATCATGTTCTACCAAGAAGACCTGGAGCAGTGTGGTCTTGATGTCACGGAGGCCTCGGTGTTCTCAGGAGTTTGTACAGAGATCTTCAAAAGAGAGAGTGTGATCTTCGGGAAAACTGTCTACTGCTTTGTTCACCTGAGTGTTCAAGAGTTTCTGGCTGCAGTCTACATGTTCCACTGTTTCACAAACAGGAAGACAGAGGTACTGAAGGACTTCATGGGAGAAGACTACAAGTATTCATCTCTGGAGGACTTCCTGAAGAGAGCCATGGAGAAATCCCTTCAAAGTAAAAATGGCCACCTGGACCTGTTTGTCCGCTTCCTTCATGGCCTCTCTCTGCAGTCCAACCAGAGACTCTTAGGAGGCCTGCTGGGTCAGACAGACAACAGTCCAAAAACCATCCAGAGAGCCATTAAGAACCTGAAGGAGATGAACAGTTATAGAATCTCTCCTGACAGAAGCATCAACATCTTCCACTGTCTGATGGAGATGAACGAGCTCTCAGTACATCAGGAGATCCAAGAGTTCCTGAAGTCAGAGAACAGATCACAGAAGAGACTCTCAGAGATCCACTGCTCAGCTCTGGCCTACATGCTGCAGATGTCAGAGGAGGTTCTGGATGAGTTGGACCTGGAGAAGTACAAGACATCAGCTGATGGACGACTGAGACTGATTCCAGCTGTGAGGAACTGCAGAAAGGCTCGGTAAGTGCATTGTTTGTTTGTTTTTTAACTCACTTTGTATTTAGTTTTCAACAACATAACAACATGCGTTTTCAGACAGTTACTTTCTTTGTCCATTTTTCAGCTGCATGTAGTCTTGGTGCACAAAATAATAATATAATAAAATAATAAAATAATAAAATAATAAAATAATAAAATAATAAAATAATAAAATAATAAAATAATAATAATAATGAAATGAAATAAAATTTATAAAAACAAGGGATGAAGAAATAATAATTGCGTCAGATATAATAATACATCATCAGCGTGAAGAGATATTTTATGCTCTTCTTCATGTATCTTCATGTATTTTCTTCATGCCTTTGAGGCCGTGGCCCCGAGGCTCTGGAATGCTCTGCCTGCAACTCTGCACCTCGCAGATACTGTGGATACTTTTAAAAGCCAGCTTAAAACCCACCTGTTTAGGCTGGCGTTTGTGTAAAAGTAAACCCATGTCCTAGACTTGCTCTTAAAATATGTTTTACATTTTTATTTTATTTTTTATTATTTTTTATTTTATTTTTTAATTTTTTAATTTTCTCTGTGTAGATAATTTATCGACCCTAGGGTCACATTGTGTTTTTTATGCTTTTAAATGTCTGCTCTGTTTAAGCACTTTGTGATACCACTGTCTGTGAAAAGTGCTATATAAATAAAAATTCATTCATTCATTCATTCATGTATTACAGTTCCTTTTATTGTGTTGTCATCTCGGATGAGCTGGGCCAAGAGTTCAACACTAACATCAAACAGCAGGGTGATAGAGGGCAGCCTTGTCTGCAGCCACGTTCCAACGTGAATCTTTGTGATCTATATCCATTAACTAACAGCTGCCTGCGCTGATGAATATAATGTTTGATTCCAATTTACAACGATTGCTGTTAGAATGCGCAGGTCCCCGTTCAGCAGTGATATCGGTCGTTAGGATTGGCACTCTGTGGGGTCTTTACCTTCTTTATGAATTACCACTCTAGTTGCCTCAGTCCAACACGGTGCCATAGTTTTAGATTCTAATGCATGGTGGTCTGCTTTTAGCAACAGTGGTGATAACATATCCTTGAAGGTTTCATAATATTCATTCATATATCCATCTGGTCCTGATCGTTGAGATCACCTGCTTGATCTCACGTTCCTCAATAGGCTCATCTAATTAGCTGCTGATTCTCTCACTTCAGTTAACTTCATAGGATTTAGGAACTCTGTAAGTTTTGCATCATCAGAGCAGGTATCCGTGTTTTTGTATAAAGATTCATAAAAGGATTCTGCTCTTTGATCTGGTTTTGTAACAAACGTTTCTTTTGATTTGATTTTCTGTACTGTATTAGATGATTGCTGTTTTCTTAATGCTAATAATCTGCTTACCTTGTTACCGTGTTCATAGTATCTTTGGTTTGTGAATCTTAAACTTCCCTCATTGTATCTGATAATAGGCTGAGTTCTCTCCGGGTTGTGTTTAGGTCTTTTAGGAGACTGGCCGATGCAGATTGTTTATGTTTATGTTCCAAGTCTTTTGTTTCATCTTCCAGTTCTCTCTGTTTAGCCTCTTTTCCTCTTCTCCTAGCAGAAGTAAATGAAATAATACGGCCTCTGGTGTATGCTTTGGCACAATCCCACAGTGTAAGAGATGATGTTTCTGCCAGAAATCGGCGTTTTATTTACTGCGCTTCGATATTCCAACAACAAGCTAACGGCTACACGGCTAATCAATACATCGTCTAGCATTAGCATTCGATGCAGAACCCATAAATGCCTTCGGTTTTTCTCTCTGTGAAACCACTACAAAGCTGTGAGCCAACAGCGCCAACACAACAGTTCACTTCACCGGAAACAATCATAGGTTTTTACTCACGTTTATGAAGAAATCACGAAAGAAACGGAGATAATAATCCGGTTCAAAGCTAGAAACATTGGTGGCAACTACATCCTGTCTGTTTCTCATCTGTTTCCTGTAGAAGGGGGGTCAATCCCACTTGTGGGACCCAGGGGGAGGGGGTCGGACTTTTGGCGAATGGAATTTTACGCTCGGGGATGCGCTGAGCGGCACCTTTTGCATCTTTACTCACTGAAAGTTCTGTCAATCAACACCGGCTTCGACGACTGCCTTCCTGAGACTCTGACGCGTCGAAGGCGGGCTCATTGACTGAAATCGACCGATGATAGGCTGAGCTAGAGCCCCATACACACACAGCAACTGGAATTCAGACGAGAAAATCCCACGGATGAGAGCCAGAAACAGGTTCTGAGAGGACCCTGGCTCTCAAAATGAGGCCAATCGGCTGTATTTGGATGTATTGAATAATATGAGTGACAGAAAAAAGTGAAATATATAGTTATATAGTATATAAAAGTACAATGTAAGAGCTGCAACAGCTGGTTCCAAAATTATGACCTCGAGTGACCTTTCTGTACTAAAAGCCTCTCTAACCTTTATTGTTCTTCACTGTATCCCAGCCAAACCTTTACTCTGAGACTACTGATCGGCTGTGCTATGATTTGGGAGAGTTTTTAGGCTGCCAGCTGCATTATTTCAAAAACAAAATATCAATAGAAGTGCTTTTTTTTCAGGCGAACCTGAATATTTTCATTTTGAGCTGTGTAATATCTTCATTTACTATATTAACCAGCAACATACACACAATATTATAGATCTGAACAATCTCACAAGTGGTATCTGATTATAGCATCAACAATTATTAAAATAGGCCTTGTAGTTACAGAATTGTGGTCTCTTTAGTATGGGTATGCCATTTTCGAGCAGATGCCTACAAATAGGGCTCGAGTTTAACTAATGCTTCATCGTGTGTAGTTATTATAAAGTGTTCCCAGCTGTAAATTATGATGTCTGTAGATGTGGACCAACCTACTCCTCCAAATTTGGACCGCTCCTTATTTATGTTGAGATCTGATTGGCTCGGTCGTTTTCATCGTGAACGTGATAAGATAAGATAAGATAATCCTTTATTAGTCCCTCAGTGGGGAAATTACAGGATTACAGCAGCATCGCTCACAAGTAATAAATGAAGATAAAAAATCAAGTAGTATAAATAGACTAAACAGTAAACAGTAGTAAGAAATATGACAGTAAAGAAGAATACAAAATATACCAGTATGTACAGACGGAGTAAAAATGTAAAATGTAAGATAATACTTAAACGTATTGGATATTGCACGGGATTGACAGTAAGAAGACTATTAAATATACCAGTATATACAGGCGGAGGCAGAGTAAGATGTAAGTGTAAGGTAAATACTTAAACGTATTTGATATTGCACGGGATTGCACGGATTAGGTATTGCACCAGGTGAATGAATTAAAGTGTTCAAGTGTTCATGTTCAGTCCAAATGTTCGTGTTCAAAGTGTTCAAAGTGTTCGTGGTCTCCCGAGAGCAGCTCGTTGTGCAGCCTGACAGCAGCGGGGAGGAAGGACTTGCGGTACCTCTCCCTCAGACACCGGGGATGGATCAGCCGGTGACTGAAGGAGCTGTGCAGAGCTGCCAGAGTGTCCTGCATGGGGTGGGAGGCGTGGCTCATCAGGGATGAGAGCTTCGCCATCATCCTCCTGTCTCCCACCACCTCCACAGTATCCAGTGGACACCCCAGCACGCTGCTGGCCTTCCTCACCAGTTTGTCCAGTCTCCTCCTGTCAGCTGCCGCGATGCTGCTGCTCCAGAAGACCACTCCATAGAAGATGGCTGATGCCACCACGGAGTGGAAGAAGGTCTTCAGGAGTGCTCCCTGCACCCCAAAAGACCTCAGTCTCCTCAGCAGAAAGAGTCTGCTCTGTCCTTTTTTATAAAGAGCGTGAGCGTGGTCAGTCCAGTCCAGTTTATTGTTCAAGTGAACACCCAGGTACTTATACGAGTTCACGACCTCAATGTCCAGTCCCTGGATGCTCACCGGTGTCGGAGGAGGGCGTTTACCCCGGCGGAAGTCCACCACCAGCTCCTTGGTCTTGCTGGTGTTGATATGGAGGCGGTTCCGCTGGCACCATCCTAAAAAGTCCTGGTTTAGTTCCCTGTACTGGGATGAATTGTGACTCGTGTTCCGGCTCACATAGGCTTGTCTGGCCGGTCGTGTTTTTATTCCAGCTCTTGTTGCTTCACTTTAGATGAAAACACGATTCCACCGAAATACAGGAAGTGAACCAAAAAACAGTCGTCTGTGTAACAAGGACACCTCATCATAATCTCTCTCTCATCAGGGACTGCCTTCTCCTTCTCCTTCTCATATTGTTTGCCTTCTTCTAAAATATGTGATTGATAGAAACATCAATCCAAACCCAGAAAATCCAAGAACGCATACATTTGGTGTTGCTCCGTTGTTTCTGAGCCCGAGAAGTGTCGGTGGGTTTCACGCTGATATTTGTGACGCGTTTGACCAAGTGCAGTGTGAACACCAACTGAATGAGAATGAAAAATGCAACAATGTTGCATCATAACCCCAAATTTCTGATGTAACTTCAGTCCGCTGCAAGAACTGAATAATGATTCAAATGTTTATTGTCTACTAATAATTAAACACCCTTTTCAACTATTTAATTTATTGTTTATTGTGTTGAAAGTATGAGCAACAGAAATCTATAAATTAATACCAGTGATTCTTATCGTATCTGTTGTCCACATATGCTGTATGAGAAGTTGTCTTTTAGTTAATTTATATAATTATTAGACTTTTAAGATAACAGATTATACATTTATCTTTATCCACAGAGTTAAAAACTGTGGACTTTCAGACACTCACTGTGAAGTTGTGGCCTCAGCTCTGAAGTCCGATCCGTCCCATCTAAAAGAACTGGACCTGAGCCTCAACAGCCTGAAGTATTCAGGGGTGAAGCTGCTGTCTGCTGGACTGGAGAGTCCAAACTGTAGACTGGAGACTCTGAGGTCAGTTTACCGTCTGCCTGGTGCTGTTCTGTCTACCTCGTACATGTGTGTGTATATATATATATATATATATATATATATATATATATATATATATGTATACGTATATATAAATCCGTAACTGAAGATTTGTGATATTTGCTTTGGTTGATTTGTTGTGGGGGTTCGGATGGTTCACGGCTTAGTTGTGTTTTTTCGTGTCATGCTCGTCTATTTGTTGGTGAAGAGATGACTTGTTCTAAAGGAGCTGTAGGAGGTGTCCTACGAGGGAGGAGAGCGCTGACACAGAGGAGGTTCAACATAAAACACACTGAGGCTACATTACAATGAGGATCTGTTGTAACTGAATGTTCTCTGGTCGAGCTCAGCTGAAAACACAAACACTGAATCTGACAGCATGACTGTAGCGAACGTCGATGGAAAGATGATTCAACTGAAAAGTGAAAACAACAACAATGACACAATCTGAACTCATGAACTTCATCCATAGACTGCTCTCATGACCCCGACGGTCACTCAGTGGTTTGACTCTCAAATGACCACTCGGAGCAGCTCGGTGGTCGATCTTGACACTCAAACCAATTGATGAACTATAAGACCTTTGTAGAGGCTGAGCGGACGAGGTTCAATTCCCCACGTGTCCAGTTTTACCAGCATCTACATTCCTGAGGGACACAGAGAGATATCCAATCATGAATAACGACGTAAGGAAGACGAGTCTCAATGCAAGATATCATTGACCTTCATTCATAGGCTAGTCCTAGTTTAGTTAGTCTTTTTGTTTTGTATAGATGTTTTTAATTAACCTCAGAGTAACAAACTCACTTCATTTGTAAAGCATTCACGACTCTTTTAACTGTTTTGTTTGCATTTGTTCTCATCTTGTTCTGTAGTCATATGAACCTGATCTTACATCACTCACTCACTATATTGTGCCTTCATACATGAACTGTGCAAGCTTGAAGTTCAGCAAATCTCAGGTGACGGTGTTTCTGCATCAGGACCCGTCGGCTTTGGAAGGAGCTGCCTGAGGAGACGAGGCTCTCAGGATCACTCGTCTCTTCCAATCACTTCTTCAAACACATTTTACAGACTGGCTTTCATGGCATGTCGGCTCTTTTCTGTTTTACTTTCATTTCTTGATCTTACTAAATTATCAAATAAATCTTTTATTTATTTATTTATTTATTTGTATTATTATAATTTTGTTTAAAATGAATGAATTTTTCTTACATAGACTGTCTCACTGAGCTTCCTGTCCTTTGGTCCTCCTGCTTTCAGGGAACCAGGACGCTTTAAGTGCTGCTTTTAGTTTGTTACAGCAATCTACTCACTGGAATCACTGATTTCACTGTGATGATGATTTAAAATGTCACAACAGTGACAGCATTTACACTCAATGTCTGTTTACTGAAGAAGATGAAACCAAAATGAAAGCCGCTCATGTTGATGATGAAATAATGATTCATTGTGTATCGATATGATAAACTCTGTGTGTTGTTTTGTGTGTTTGCAGTCTGTCAGGCTGTGAGATCTCAGAGGAAGGCTGTTCTTCTCTGGACTCAGCTCTGAAGTCAAACCCCTCCCATCTGAGAAAACTGGATCTGAGTAGAAACAACCTGAAGGATTCAGGAGTGAAGGTGCTGAGTGGTTTTCTGGAGAGTCCACATTGTAGACTGGAGACTCTGTGGTGGGTTCACTGTCTGCTGCTAGTGCAGCACCTTCATGTTTCATCAATAACTCTATTTGATTGATCTACGTATAGATCCATGAAGTGAGACATCTTCTGGTCATATGTTCCACTTCACATCAGCTGCCTCGTTGTCTGCATGTCATCCTCTACAATCATCAAATGTACAACTTGTCTGCTTCATGCTGCTGTTGGATGGATTACTGAACAGGCCGACCGGGCACAGGCCCAGGGGCCAAAGGGTCAGGGGCCCAAAGGGTCAGGGGCCCAAAGGGTCAGGGGCCCAAAGGGTCAGGGGCCCAAAGGGTCAGGGGCCCAACGGGTCAGGGGCCCAAAGGGTCAGGGGCCCCTGGGCTTCAGCTACGAGATGTCACTCAGAGAGACACAAATATAAACTTGAATATTCTATATACCAGTGTTGGCTGGTGAACATGTTCTCGGGAGGGCCATCAATCAATGTCAGCAAACATCCCAGAATGATTGAATGCAAAAACATTCAGGTATCAAACACGTATTATACTTTACAGTTCAATATTTAACATTTATTCCAACACGAAAAAAAGCAGGAAATAACATTTTGATGAACACGTCAGGACATCTAATTTTATTCTCAGTATAATATAATAACATATATATCATATATAACATTCAGTGTAATATATAAATACAGTATTACAGTCATTGAGCAGACACTTGTATCCAAAGAGACTTACAGTTCAGATTCTATTCCATTGTTACAGCGTAGGCTCAGCTACGGGAGCAATTGTTGGGTTCAGTGCCTTGCTCAAGGACACATCCACATGCACCTAGCGGAGCCGGAACCGGGGATCGAACCACCGATCCCTCACTCCCTACCCTGGTGTTCTCATGTTTCCTTACCTCCTCATCCCTCACTCCCGACCCTGGTGTTCTCATGTTTCCTTACCTCCTCCTCCCTCTCTCCCTACCCTGGTGTTCTCATGTTTCCTTACCTCCTCCTCCCTCACTCCCTACCCTGGTGTTCTCATGTTTCCTTACCTCCTCCTCCCTCTCTCCCTACCCTGGTGTTCTCATGTTTCCTTACCTCCTCCTCCCTCACTCCCTACCCTGGTGTTCTCATGTTTCCTTACCTCCTCCTCCCTCTCTCCCTACCCTGGTGTTCTCATGTTTCCTTACCTCCTCCTCCCTCACTTCCTACCCTGGTGTTCTCATGTTTCCTTACCTCCTCCTCCCTCACTCTCTACCCTGGTGTTCTCATGTTTCCTTACCTCCTCCTCCCTCACTCCCTACCCTGGTGTTCTCATGTTTCCTTACCTCCTCCTCCCTCACTCCCTACCCTGGTGTTCTCATGTTTCCTTACCTCCTCCTCCCTCACTCCCTACCGTGGTGTTCTCATGTTTCCTTACTTCCTCATCCCTCACTCCGTACCGTGTTGTTCTCATGTTTCCTTACCTCCTCCCTCACTCCCTACCCTGGTGTTCTCATGTTTCCTTACCTCCTCCTCCCTCACTCCCTACCCTGGTGTTCTCATGTTTCCTTACCTCCTCCTCCCTCACTCCCTAACAGTCCGTGCTGGATCTGTCCCCGTTGTTTTAAAGCTAACTAAGTGATTAGCATGACGTCATGCAGCTAGCTAACCTGTCAGGTGTTCAGCTGGTACAGAAGCTTCATGTGCTGCTTCCCTTTCCTGCTCATCTGCTGTCTGGTTGTGAGGTCAGGCTGATCTGATATCAGCTCTTTGGCCTGAAGGTTCTCCTCAAAGTTCTCCTCTCAGACGGGTCTTGGAGGAGCAGTGCTGGCGCTCGCCTGGAGAGACTCGTCCTGACGAGAACGCGCAGCTTTAGGCCAAAGCTGAGTCTATGTGAGGGCGCTGATTGGCTAAATTGTATGTCACTCATTTATATCTTCAATCAGCAATTGGCTAAACTGCTTCATAGACCCGCCTCTTTTGGCCCAAATTCATTCGGCCCCCCCAGCTGCACGTTCTGAGACGAGCTGACAGGCGGAGAGGACGAGCAGGAAAAGCATATATTTACCACAGATATCATATTTTACACATATTACTGGATACATTCCACAGTTCAAAAACACAAATATTGACAATTCGTACAATTTATGATATTTGTTTTGTGTGGCTCAAGGTGGGGCCACGCCCCATGGCCCTCTATTGGCCAGCCACCACTGCTAAACACTATACTTGAGTGAGTCAGTGTTCATCATTGAGAGAAAGAAAATGTAGTTTAATCACACGCAAGGAACCAAAACTTTTGTTTCAAATTTGTAGTAAAATAACTGTTAAAGTAATTTATAAATAACATTTCTGACTTTCTTTTCATAACATTTAGATTTTTTAAACTTTGTCTTAATTTTCTGATCCGCTCTTTAGAATCTGGATCAATACTGATCAATACATTTAGTAGCAGACGTGTCAAAGGTCTATAAAGCATCATCCATCTCACATCTGCATCAAGCTGTTGTGCTCCAGGTTCATCTGAACGTTTGCTTTGTGATCAGCTGGTCCTGAAAGTTCATCTTATATTTGAAACAAGTGATGAATTGTGCTGACTGAAGCTGCTTCTACACGTCTGCTGCACGCTGCAGGAAACCCTTGTGAACTTGAGTTCCACATGTGAAAGATGAACACATGTGATTGGATCAGGAACAGATTGTTCCTCTTCATGGTTTCTTCTTCATGCAGATTGAGTTGCTGCAGTTTGTCAGAGGTCAGCTGTTCTTCTCTGCTCTCAGCTCTGAAGTGTGAAGTGTGAAGTGATCTACTGCATACGAGTTGATGGTGGTGTTACCAACATGTTGCTGTGGGAGAACAATGTCTGCTCGTGTCTCTGCTCATATGCATCTGGACATAATGGTGTGAAGTCAACGGTGAACTGGTCACTATCCTGCTCGGGATCAAAGTGTTGGATGTCTTGTCCAACCAACATGAACATCCTTTGGTCCTCCTGCTTTCAGGGAACCAGGACGCTTTAAGTGCTGCTTTTAGTTTGTTACAGCAATCTACTCACTGGAATCACTGATTTCACTGTGATGATGATTTAAAATGTCACAACAGTGACAGCATTTACACTCAATGTCTGTTTACTGAAGAAGATGAAACCAAAATGAAAGCCGCTCATGTTGATGATGAAATAATGATTCATTGTGTATCGATATGATAAACTCTGTGTGTTGTTTTGTGTGTTTGCAGGCTGTTATGGTGTGAGATCTCAGAGGAAGGCTGTTCTTCTCTGGGCTCAGCTCTGAAGTCAAACCCCTCCCATCTGAGAAAACTGGATCTGAGCTTAAACAAGCTGAAGGATTCAGGAGTGAAGGTGCTGAGTGGTTTTCTGGAGAGTCCACATTGTAGACTGGAGACTCTGAGGTGGGTTCACTGTCTGCTGCTAGTGCAGCACCTTCATGTTTCATCAATAACTCTATTTGATTGATCTACGTATAGATCCATGAAGTGAGACATCTTCTGGTCATATGTTCCACTTCACATCAGCTGCCTCGTTGTCTGCATGTCATCCTCTACAATCATCAAATGTACAACTTGTCTGCTTCATGCTGCTGTTGGATGGATTACTGAACAGGCCGACCGGGCACAGGCCCAGGGGCCCAAAGGGTCAGGGGCCCAAAGGGTCAGGGGCCCAAAGGGTCAGGGGCCCAACGGGTCAGGGGCCCCTGGGCTTCACCTACGAGATGTCACTCAGAGAGACACAAATATAAACTTGAATATTCTATATACCAGTGTTGGCTGGTGAACATGTTCTCGGTAGGGCCATCAATCAATGTCAGCAAACATCCCAGAATGATTGAATGCAAAAACATTCAGGTATCAAACACGTATTATACTTTACAGTTCAATATTTAACATTTATTCCAACACGAAAAAAAGCAGGAAATAACATTTTGATGAACACGTCAGGACATCTCATTTTATTCTCAGTATAATATAATAACATATATATCATATATAATATTCAGTGTAATATATAAATACAGTATTACAGTCATTGAGCAGACACTTGTATCCAAAGAGACTTACAGTTCAGATTCTATTCCATTGTTACAGCGTAGGCTCAGCTACGGGAGCAATTGTTGGGTTCAGTGCCTTGCTCAAGGACACATCCACATGCACCTAGCGGAGCCGGAACCGGGGATCGAACCACCGATCCCTCACTCCCTACCCTGGTGTTCTCATGTTTCCTTACCTCCTCATCCCTCACTCCCTACCGTGGTGTTCTCATGTCTCCTTACCTCCTCCTCCCTCACTCCCTACCCTGGTGTTCTCATGTTTCCTTACCTCCTCCTCCCTCACTCCCTACCCTGGTGTTCTCATGTTTCCTTACCTCCTCATCCCTCACTTCCTACCCTGGTGTTCTCATGTTTCCTTACCTCCTCCTCCCTCACTCCCTACCGTGGTGTTCTCATGTTTCCTTACCTCCTCCTCCCTCACTCCCTACCCTGGTGTTCTCATGTTTCCTTACCTCCTCCTCCCTCACTCCCTACCCTGGTGTTCTCATGTTTCCTTACCTCCTCATCCCTCACTCCCTACCCTGGTGTTCTCATGTTTCCTTACCTCCTCATCCCTCACTCCCTACCCTGGTGTTCTCATGTTTCCTTACCTCCTCATCCCTCACTACCTACCCTGGTGTTCTCATGTTTCCTTACCTCCTCATCCCTCACTCCCTACCCTGGTGTTCTCATGTTTCCTTCGTAAAGTAATTTATAAATAACATTTCTGACTTTCTTTTCATAACATTTAGATTTTTTAAACTTTATCTTAATTTTCTGATCCGCTCTTTAGAATCTGGATCAATACTGATCAATACATTTAGTAGCAGACGTGTCAAAGGTCTATAAAGCATCATCCATCTCACATCTTCATCAAGCTGTTGTGCTCCAGGTTCATCTGAACGTTTGCTTTGTGATCAGCTGGTCCTGAAAGTTCATCTTATATTTGAAACAAGTGATGAATTGTGCTGACTGAAGCTGCTTCTACACGTCTGCTGCACGCTGCAGGAAACCCTTGTGAACTTGAGTTCCACATGTGAAAGATGAACACATGTGATTGGATCAGGAACAGATTGTTCCTCTTCATGGTTTCTTCTTCATGCAGATTGAGTTGCTGCAGTTTGTCAGAGGTCAGCTGTTCTTCTCTGCTCTCAGCTCTGAAGTGTGAAGTGTGAAGTGATCTACTGCATACGAGTTGATGGTGGTGTTACCAACATGTTGCTGTGGGAGAACAATGTCTGCTCGTGTCTCTGCTCATATGCATCTGGACATAATGGTGTGAAGTCAACGGTGAACTGGTCACTATCCTGCTCGGGATCAAAGTGTTGGATGTCTTGTCCAACCAACATGAACATCCTTTGGTCCTCCTGCTTTCAGGGAACCAGGACGCTTTAAGTGCTGCTTTTAGTTTGTTACAGCAATCTACTCACTGGAATCACTGATTTCACTGTGATGATGATTTAAAATGTCACAACAGTGACAGCATTTACACTCAATGTCTGTTTACTGAAGAAGATGAAACCAAAATGAAAGCCGCTCATGTTGATGATGAAATAATGATTCATTGTGTATCGATATGATAAACTCTGTGTGTTGTTTTGTGTGTTTGCAGTCTGTCATGGTGTGAGATCTCAGAGGAAGGCTGTTCTTCTCTGGTCTCAGCTCTGAAGTCAAACCCCTCCCATCTGAGAAACCTGGATCTGAGAGGAAACAAGCTGAAGGATTCAGACGTGAAGCTTCTGTCTGATCTTGTGGCGAGTCCACATTATAGTCTGGAGACTCTGAGGTCAGTAGAGAGAGAGAGAGAGAGGTCAGAGGTCAGAAGCTTGTTGTGATTGTGTGTTTGAGTCGATGTGTTGTTCACGTCTACAGGAAGTGAAGCTTGTTAACATCTGGCGGCATCACCAGATGTTTAGAGCCAGCGGTCCTCATTCATCAGATGATCAAACTATTGATCAGTTCATCTTCGTCACAGCTCTGAGATATTTACATTTACGTTTTTATTAAACATAAATGTGGAAACTAAGAATGAGTGATGGCCTATTAGTGCCACTGCCAGCATGAAGATACCTGTTATCTCTCATACAATCCTGAACGATTCACATCATGGACACATTCATGTTGAGAGAGTAAAAGGACCCTGCAGGACCTCCGGACCCCCTGCTGAAGACCTCTGATCTCGGCGTACATGGGTCAGCGTGGTGATTGTTTGTTCCAGAGACTCATACGTTCACACAGTCTGCTCTCTGCACTAACATGAGGTCTCGTAGAGCTCTGACTGAACAGACGGATTCTATCTGTTGATCCTCCATTTGTGATTGGACAGCGTCAGGACGTCCGAGATGAAGGAGGAGAAGCTCAACGCTGAGAGGCTTTAACCACACAGCCTCCGTGTTCTCTGACTCCGTTGGAGATATTTCACTTCTCATCACGTCTTTCGCCTCATTGGCTCAAATCCACGTCTGTCAGCGTCTCTGCTCTACTTCGTACGTAACGGCGTCGTGTTGAACATGCGCTCGGTGTTTGCTGTGAACGCAGCGTAACAGGTTCAACCATCTGCACAGTGAGCAGTGAACGCCTCTCTGCTTCAGTCGTGATGCGTTCAGGACTCGCAGCACTTTATTTCAGTGGAACCTGCAGAGTCAGCAGACCGGAGGCCCAACGAGTCTGCAGGTGTGAGAGCTTGAGCTCAGTGTAGTGAACATGAGAGCTGAGAGGAAGCTGCTCTTTCTGCTGGATGTGCTGCCACTGACTGACAGCTGATGAAGGGAGTCTGTGGAGACACTCGTTCACCTCTTCTCTTCTTCTAATCTCTTCTCTTCTCTTCTCTTCTCTTCTCTTCTCTTCTCTCTTCAGATGGGAGACCTGGTGATCCAGAGAGCATCTGGAGGCTGCAGACTGCTCCACCACCTCCACCTGGATTCTAAGTTGTGTGTTAAACACCAGAAGACGTTAAAGACTGAAGTCTGACAGCCTCTCACATGTGTCACGTTGGTCTCATATAACAGCAGCTTTACTCGTATTTAGGCTCGAGGACCTTTTGAAGTTCTACTGATTCTTTTTGTTCGGGCTCTTATTTGTTGTCTGCGCTTCAGCTCAAACTCCCGTGAGCTGGAAGATGAAACTTGGATCAATAACTGGAAATGATGTTCATGTGCTTCTCAAGCAATATGACTCCAATCGGCCACATGGTGGCGCTGTAGTCAACCTCCCAAAATGTGATTCTTGATAAGCCACGCCCCTCACACCAGAAGTCCCACTGACTGGTCATTGAATGACGATGATGTTTCGTGACTCAGTCATTGATCGATGTGATATCAGACATGCTCTGTGAAGCATCACTGGCTGAGATGGTTTCATGAGATGATCTTGGTTTGACACACTTTGCTCTGATCTTTGTCAGTCAGCAAAGGAAACAGGATGTGAGGTCACATGCTGTCACCATGGTAACTGTTTAGGAGACATCCTGACTGATGTTCACCAGGAAGACCAGACGGGAGCCTGAGAGACAAGAGTTCACTTCAAGAAGTCTCATGAACCGTAAGAGCACGTAAAGAGCTTCATCAGTGATGTACTCGTGTTTAGCTGTGACCATATATGGACCAGGAAGTTAAAGACGCTGCAAGTAAAGAGGTGGAAACAGGAGACAACACACAATCACAGCTTTCTGGCTTCATTCAGGTGTTTCTAGCTTTGAGTCTTTTTGACGAGGATTATTTGGTGATTTGAACTTTTGAGTTTTGTCTTTTCTTTTCTTTTGCTATTGTCCATTTCTGTAACTTTGGATCTTCTTTTCATTGTAAAACCAAATAAAACGGGTTTGTGTTCTGTACATTCCAACCAGAGCCCAGTGCTGCTGGTCTCTGGGGGGCTTGAGGAGGGGGGAGGGGCTGATTCCTCTCCCTCACCTGCATGAAGTAAACGGTGAATCAACGCTGATGCTCTGCACGTGACTCCAGTGTTATCCACATGTTCACATGTGCTTGTGATCCAGATGTTGTTTGATCTGAGGCAAACACCCAGTCAGTGTCAGAGACGTCACACATCACATGGTGCAGTTCTACCAGCTGTCCACCAGGTGGCCCCATCGAGCATCAGTGAAGTGCAGATCAGCATCATCAGCTGCATCACTGATGGTGATGAGCAGCAGGACAGACTGCAGCTGAAGGTCATCCTCACGCTGTCAGCTCCTCCACATGCACATCTGTGTATGACTCGTGTTACTCATGTGTGGAACCACATTTGTCTTTGTTCTTCTGGGAACTTTAACAATCAACATGTGACACACACGTCATGCTGTAGGTCAGTTATGGTCACATGAAGACGACGACTTCCTTCACCAGCGTTCATGCTGTGATCCAAGTTCTGTGTTGAATGTGAGACGAGGAGAAGACGTGAATGTTGCTCATGTGTCTCTGATCTGAAGAGGTTTTATTGAATCTGTATCTCTTCACTGAGGATATCATCACATCTTCATCTTGTCCAATGTGGAACCATCGGCACCACTTCCTGTCTCACTCATCAAGCGTTTCTGTCTGCGTCAGCTCAGGAAGTTCAACCTGCCTCAGGAGCTGCTGATCCTGTTCTACTCCGCCATCATCCAGTCTGTCCTCTGCTCCTCCATCACTGTGTGGTTCAGATCGGCCACCAAACAGGACAGACCAGACTGCAACGGACCGTCAGGTCTAGAGAGGACCACTGGTTCCAGCCTGCCCTCCATCCTGGACCTGTTCACCTCCAGAGTCAGGAAACGGGCAGAAAGATCTCTGCAGACCATCACACCCTGGACACAAGCTGTCCACCTCCTCCCCTCTGGAGGAGCTACAGAGCTCTGTACGCCAAGACCAGCAGACACAGGAGCAGCTTCTTCCACTGGCCGTCACTGAACAGTGAATCAGACACACTGCACGCCTCTGTTCGTACCATCACCTCTCTTCCATCGTTGGTGTACAGCTTTGTGTTCATGCACACTTGTGGATAATTATTTGTATTGTAGTCGTTAAGTGTTTATGCTTACATCTCCTCTACTTGTTTTGTTGTCCTTGTTTTATTTTTGTATTTTTCGTGTTTATGTGTAAACTTGTGTTTGTGCGTTGAGAGCAAAGTGGAACCGGAGTCAAAGTCCTTGTATGCGTTCGCATGAATGGACAATAAAGCAGATTCTGGTTCTGACCCATCGGCCTCCGAAACATTATGTTCCCACACAAAGCAACGACATTACCTGTCGAGGGAAACGCATCTTCCACCAGATCACGTTTGTTTTTGATGTATAATTAATACATTTCTAATGATATGAGGCAGCAATGGAGGAATGGGTCAAACAAACACAGGACTTTCACTCAGGAGACCGATGTTTGTGTCCCGCGTGAAACCAAAAGTCAGCTTTGACTTATTGTCATCTATGTGCGTCACATACAGAACCTAACGAATGTACTTATTTCAACCAACCAAACAGTAATGTTTTTACAAAACCTCACCAAGCATGCTGCTCTCAACCAGCGTTCAGTTATACCTCGAATAAAAAACACAGATATCCAACGAAAT
>CM051705.1:1042191-1059691 GCA_028022725.1 Lycodopsis pacificus | reverse complement strand
GGCGACGTCTGCAGTGATGAAGAGCCTGTGTTCTGTGTTCTGTGTTCTGTGATCTCTATGGACTTACATCAGGTCTGTGACTTAAGATCTGACTGAGTTATGACTCAAAGACGTCACATTCAAAACGTGTTCGATGAGAAATGTAACGGCCAGAATATGATTATAATGGTAATGATTTTATGTGATTTTGTGTTTTTTTATGTTTTATAAAAGAGATATTGTGTCTCAAGACTCTTCCAGGTTAAATATATGACGGGGGTCTGAACGAACCGGTTCTGTTTAATCCACTTTGATTCTGGACTCAGCAGCTCGCATACTGACAGATTGTTTTCTCTTCTCACAGAATGATTCTTTGGACGAGTTCAACTTGAGCTGTGGAGCAAAGAGCATATTGTACAACATATTCTAGGTTAACGGCAGAATCCACAGGCTGACCTGCGATGAACATACTCGGCTCATTGAGCGTCTTGATGAACGTGGTCGGTGTTCTTCGACTCCCTCTGACCTCTGACCTCTCCACTCTGTCCTCTGCTCCAGGACCCCCCCCTTCCTCTGAGGTCCCTGCAGGTCTGTATCCCTTCATGGTGAGATCGTCCGACGGGCGTCAGGTTCCCGTCGTTCAGGCCTACGCCTTTGGAAAGTATCTGGGTTATCTGAAGGTGACCTTTGACGACGCTGGGAACGTCCTGACCTCCACAGGAAACCCCGTCCTGCTGGACAGCAGCGTCCCGCAGGGTAAAGAGGACACTGCTGACCCTTTGTTGTTTTTAATGTCGGGCGGAACACCGCTGGCTTCATCCGTCTCTTCAATAAATGCCTGAATGTCTCGTCCAGATCGAGAAGTCCTCGCCGACGTGGAGGAATGGAAGAAGAATCTGGCCAACTACTCGGCCCAGGTGCTGGGAAACACTCTGGTCTTCCTGAACGGGTCCGCTGAGGAGTGTCGATTTAGGGAATGCAACCTGGGAAACCTGATCTGTGACGCCATGGTCCGTATTTAGATGGATGGATGAATAGATGGATGGATGGCTGGATAGATGGATGGGTGGATGGATATAGATGGATGGATAGGTAGGTAGATGGATGGATGGATGGATGGATAGATATATTCTGATATTTAATTTGTCATACTCTGTTATTCTATTCTACTGTATATATTGTGCATTTTTTAATACTTAACATTTTGGTTACTCTGTTACTTTGCTTTTTGGTGTGTCTTGCTGCTGTAACACACATTTCCCCCTGAGGATGAATAAAGTACCTATCTAAATGGATGGATGGTTAGATGGGTAGATGGATGGATACATAGATGGGTAGATGGATGGATACATAGATGGATGGGTAGATGGATGGATAGATGGATGGTTAGATGGGTAGATGGATGGATACTTAGATGGTTGGATGGGTAGATGGATGGATGGATGGGTAGATGGGTGGATGGATACAAAGATGGATGGATGGTTGGGTAGATGGATGGATGGATGGATACATAGATGGATGGGTGGATGAATGGTTAGATGGATGGATGAATACATATATGGGTGGATGGATACATGGATGGATGGATGGATAGTTACTTTATTAATCCCGCAAGGTCAAAAGCAGCAAAAGTGAGTCAATAATAAACAGAAAGCTCAGTGAGACAGTCGAATAAAATAAAATAATGTGAAGCAGCTTAAAACAGCAGGAGGGACTCTTCTGGTGAACTTTGTCTGGATTTCATAATTCAAAGGATAAACTATTATTGAATCCATCTGCTAACCGGGGGAAGCAATCTGTCTACAAACTGAATATACTTGTTTTGGTTGTTTGTGTCGTGTATTTTAAGAGTTCCTCGTGAGGAAAGCGAGTGAAATACTCGCTCGGAGAACGTGGAACACGACAACGTCAAAGCTACATGTTGAAGCTAACTTTGGTAGAACTCATCAGATGGTAACAAATGGTCCCTTACCAATTTAAATAAATAAGAACGCGTGACTCTGCGTCTCCAGATCGACAGCAGCATCGGGGACTCAGACGGTCTTCACTGGAACCACGTCAGCGCCTGCATCCTCAACGGAGGAGGCGTCCGCACGTCCATCGACGAACGCACCAGAAACGGTGCGTCTCTATAAAAAAAACCCAGAAATGTTTGATCAGTCGTGTCAGGAGAGATATCGGATGATATCGGATGATTTGGGCTGCAGAAGGGAAATAAGAAGAACATCTGTCCGTGTGTTCATCTGAGGACCTTTCTTGATCAGACATCTCACGGGAGAGTTACGAAAGCGTCCAGATCTCCCAGATGTTCTGGGTTCAGGTTTACTTCCTGTCCCCAGAGTCCAAAACAGAATTCCGTTTTTACGATCCACATATCTGGAACACAACTTGAGGTCTCCTTTGACTCTCAGTTAGAGAAACTGCTAAATGTGAGACTATTTGTTTCTATTTCACCGTGTTGTAGTCTTTCTACATTGCCCTTGTTTAAAAGAGATGCTACAGACCTTCGTTGAGGACGTTTATTTCCGTGACTGAACGCTTTGTCAGAATGAAACTAGTTTTGTCTGCAGGTTCGATCACCACGGAGGACCTGATCGCCGTCCTACCTTTCGGAGGAACCTACGACCTGGTGCAGCTGAAGGGCTCCACGCTGTTCAAAGCCTTCGAACACTCCGTGAGACGATACGGCCAGAGCACCGGAGAGTTCCTCCAAGTGTCCGGTACTCGCACTTCTATCTGTCCTCCAGTGTTATGTAGTATTAAGTGCTAAACGGACTCGGTACGTAACATGCAGGAGAACGAGGCCTACACACTTTGCAAACGCTCACGCAGCTGCACAACAGCAACGCCCTGCAGCAGAATGCAGACTCTCAAACAAACTGAACTTGGCTCGGCTTCTTCTCGAGGAGAGACGACATCCTGCTTTAATTAAGGTTCTCACGAAAAGGCCCTGGATCACCTTTCACTGGAACGCTGGGGTTCATTTAGGTCCAGAACCAGATGTGAAGACAGGCTCGCTTTGTGCTTTCTCACACTCACTCTTCATTTCTGTGAATAAATGTTGCACAGCAGCTTGAATAATGACAACTTCGGAGCATTAATAAGCTTTTAAAAGCCATTTTACTGACAAGGGGCAAACAAGTCATTGTCTTGTGATTGTAGAGTGGATAAGAAGGCACATAAGTTACACACCGGGGAGGTGACGAATAATCAGCACGAAAAATACAAAACACTCACGCAAATATCATATATTTAGGGATTTTATTGTGAAAAGTAAGAACAGAGGGAGTGGATCTGTTCTGCGCTGATTGAAAGGATAAATAAAGTTTGCCATGTTGGTTCAGATCAGGAGACAACCTCCAGTTCTGTAAAGTGAAGCCAAAGCGTCACGTGTTAAAGCTGCATTCTCTCTAGTGGCCACCAGGGGGCGACTCCTCTGGTTGTATAGAAGTCTATAGAAAATGACTCTACTTCTCTCTTGATTTATTCCCTCAGTAAACATTGTAAACATGAGTTTATGTCTCAATCTCTAGTTTCAAGTCTTCTTCAATACAGCATGATGTTCATTTAGTACATGATGGTCCATTTAGAGTCACACAGACCATGAAGCAGGGGATGCTTTAGGGCGGGGCTACACGTGATTGACAGGTCGACACCAGAGACGTATACGGCGTCTCTACGTCTCCTCCTCAGTCCAGATATGGTCACTTCCTGTTCACTGGTTGTTAAAAAACAAGACCTTTTGATGGAGAAGTATTTCAGTTGTTTCCTCAAAGGTTTCAAGGTTTCGTTCTTCAGTTGCGTATCAATGGAAACGTTTCCCGTGTCGTCCCAACAGGGTTTCACGTAGAGTTCGACTTCTCCAAACCGGCGGGCCATCTGGTGAAGAGCCTCAGCGTCCTCTGCACACGGTGTCGGGTTCCTCGATACGAACCGGTTCAGGAGGAGGCGGTTTACAAGGTGGTGCTGCCGTCCTACATGGTGACGGGCGGAGACGGGTTCTCCATAATCGCCGAGGAGATGCTCAAACACGACAGCGGTGAGACGGCCGGTCGCTTTAGTTTTCGTGAACTCGTTAAAGAAGAAGAAAAAAGCATCGTTTGTTTGATCATTTCTTGTTTTTTTTTCTTTTCCTTTCCAGGGAATTTGGACATTTCAGTCGTGTCCAACTACATCATGCAGAAGAAGAAAGTGTATCCATCTGTTGAAGGACGCATCAAGATCTACAACTCAGCCTCTGGACGAACCGCTCCACTGGTTCCACTGGTTCCACTGGGGCTGCTGTGGACCGTGTGTTGGAACATGTGAGGAAGACTTTGACCCGGAAGAAGTTTTTTAACCAAACTGCACTTCAACGTGAACAACTAACAGGACTGATGGAGGTTATTCTAAGCAGACGCAACAGCTCACTGCACACAAACGTGAGAATTATTTTAAAAACAAAGAAAGCCCAACTCCATGAGACAAGTTTGGACCAAACGACGGAAACCACAGCGACTGATGCCGCGTTCACACCCAACGTGACGGAGATGTTTCATGCGACGCGATTACATACAAAGTCATTACAAAGACCAATTTGCGAATTAGAGAAATTAGCGTGAGGCTGTGTGGTTAAAGCCTCTCAGCGTTGAGCTTCTCCTCCTTCATCTCGGACGTCCTGACGCTGTCCAATCACAGACGGAGGATCAACAGATAGAATCCGTCTGTTCAGCCAGAGCTCTACGAGACCTCATGTTAGTGCAGAGAGCAGACTGTGTGAACGGATGAGTCTCTGGAACAAACAATCACCACGCTGACCTCGAGAGAACTAACAAAACATGAATTCAGACTTTTTACCAAAATGCATCATTGTGTCGTTATTTCAGCATCTTTTTTATCCGTTTGTTGCCGTTAAGTCAGAGATGTGTTTGTTGGGTTCAGCTGTAGGAAACCAGACGACACGTTTCTTCTGAGACACAGTGAATTATTCTGCCGGTGATGTTATGAACCGGTTAGTTTCCTCAACATGTCCACTCGTCGGTTATTTCTTCCGTGATTCCCTTTGTGTTTGGTGTGAACACGTCCAGCTGCTGCTCCTGCAGCCGGCGTGAGAGAACAGACCGTTTGAAAATCCTCCTTTTCAGAAACATGAAATAAAAACACTTTACTCAAGAAGTCAAGGTTTGGTTTGATTCTGGCTTTAAATCTCACTCAGCTTGGGTGCTTGGGTTGCGTTAAAGAGCAGAAGTGCTGCACATCTTTCAGCACGTACAGACGTACACAAACGTACACGAAGCTTCATGCGTCTTCTTCTCACTGTGACTGAACTTCATCTCCAACAGAAGCAGCGTTCTGTCGCTGACACTCCTCAGCATGAAGAACAAGACCTGCTCTGTGAGTGATCTCCCAAACATGCGCTGGCTGCATGTTAATGCGGGGAACTGCTGATTGGTCGGTTCACTGGCAGCAGCCTGCAGCCGAACATCAGCTGGAAAACAACCGCGTTAGGTCACCATGGAGACCGGGTCACATTCAGGACAAGGTTTCATTCATAGATTCTTATTCGTTTTCTATTTATTTTTCAGTGAAATGAATTCCCCAGTTTAAGGAAAGTCCTGAGATTGAACCAGTTTGAAGTTTTATGTCTCACTTAAATAAATGTTTTTTTCTTTAAAGGGCATAACAATAAAACATACCTCGGTACATGAACGCATCACCGTTCACAGGTACAACAGTAAGTGAAGGCATCATCGCTATTGACATTTATTTATGACACACTACACTATGACACACTACACTATGTCACACTACACTATGACACACTACACTATGTCACACTACACTATGTCACACTACACTATGACACACTACACTATGACACACTACACTATGACACACTACACTATGACACACTACTATGTCACACTACACTATGACACACTACACTATGACACACTACACTATGTCACACTACACTATGACACACTACACTATGACACACTACACTATGTCACACTACACTATGTCACACTACACTATGACACACTACACTATGTCACACTACACTATGACACACTACACTATGACACACTACACTATGTCACACTATACTATGACACACTACACTATGACACACTACACTATGTCACACTACACTATGACACACTACACTATGTCACACTACACTATGACACACTACACTATGTCACACTACACTATGTCACACTATACTATGTCACACTATACTATGACACACTACACTATGACACACTACACTATGACACACTACACTATGTCACACTACACTATGACACACTATACTATGTCACACTATACTATGTCATTGTTACAAAGAACCTCCTCATGGTGCGTCATAAATAATCATTTCTAAAAGCAGATATTATTACGTTCTTTAGATCATTTAAGAAAAGCTTCAGAATCATCAGCCATGATTTCTTTAGTCAAAATGATTATTAATATGAATAAATCAAAGCTGTCGACTGACTTTCACATCTTCAGAGAAGAGAAGCTGAAGATGTGAAAACATCTGTCCAGCGGCTGATGTTTAACAGGAGGAAGTCGTCTTCTGAGAAAACGTTTTTCATTGTTGAGATAAATTCTAAGAAACAATTAATCTGCAAGAACTGAGAAGAACTTCACTAAACTTAAACCGAGGATGGAATTCAGACGTAACTTTCACTTATTAGTGAACATCGTGATCGGTGGTGAAAGAAAAGACGACCGAGCGCTGAACTGAAGTGACATCAATAGATATATCTCTTTTATGAATTGCTTTATATACATTAGGAATGAAGGAAACAGCTGCTTATTGCACTTCCATGATCCGGGACGTCGTCCGCTTCCTTCACCGTCTGCAGACGAGGAAACGTTTCACAGTGAGAACATTGAAACCATCACTTCTTAGAGCTTCAGCTCATCAACACACACGTGTTATTAGAGCAGTGACACAAAGACATCGGCTCACCACAGTGAAGCCCGTGTTGCATTATGGGTAGTCACACGTGTTCAATGATAACGCGGCGACGTCTGTGCAGCATTTGAACATAATTAAGCAAATGTCCTTGTCTTGTCTCTTCCCGATGCTCGTGACGGTTTCACCGATCGAACATTAATTACACGTCACGTTACATTGACAGAGCGACAGCAGCTTCAGGGGTTTACATACATCAGCTTCTTCTGAGTTTACATGTTGATACACAGGAACTCAACTTACTGTAAGTGACTGAGTGGCATCTCTGCTCTCACTCGTTCACCTTGCTGAGTTCAGGGAACAGCTCCTGCACGGCGACGTCCAGCAGGACGTACGTCATCTGAGGAGACGGGGAACAGGAAGCTGTCACTCCGGTACAAACACTTACTGACGTTTATGAAACGCAAAAATGAAATGGATCTTATGTCAGCTTTTAGTTTCGCTTATTCTACAACAAAAACATGTTTTTTAGGACAAACTGAAAGTGGAAAAGGCAGCAAAGGTAGCCCTGAACGAGTGTGTTTCATGTCTTTAGTAAATGTAGACTGAACGATATAACGTCTGCAGAACAAAAGAACATCTGTGTTTCCATCGGTTCCCTACGAGTCTCACTTTCACTCTGCGGTTCTGTCTTCCACCGGAACCATCTACAGGAAATGAAGGTTTAATCTAAGCTCGCGGTCAACACAAACAGGAAGTGGACAGCGCTGCCCCCCCCCCCTTGTCTTCTTCCGTGAGTGAGGAGAAACATGTGACATGTTGTTTTACACATTCCTCAAAGACAGAAGCAGATTGCTGTGTTGCTTCTGTAAAACTTCTTCTGGTTTGTAGCGTCGCTACGGCTCCTCTGTTGAACACAGCTACGAGCGGCGGACGTGAACAGACAGCTTCTAACGTGTCGACACATGAAAGAGAAGCCGTTGCTTCAGTGCTGCGTGCACGGCGATGGAGCGCATTGCTCCGCTGGTCCAACGGGTCCAACAGCTCTGTGAGCAGGCCGCTCCACAGGCTTCACGAAGCCTCACCGAACTACAACCTACTGCTGTTTCTGTTCTTTTGTCCGCCTGTACACGTTTCTAAGTCACCTGCTTGTTGAGGACGGGCTGCTGGATGATGTCAAAGAGGAGTCGCACGCCTTCGTATTTGGCCTCCTGGCCGATGCACTTCACCACAAAGTCTGAAGACACAAACAGACAGTTCATCAGTGCAGGAGAATAGTTCAGAGTTCATATCGAACGCATTCAGTGCAGAAGTCTCAGCATTCAAACCACAAATAGTGTTTCCAACATGCTCTCACGTCCGTTACTTCCACGCTTCACCTGACTGAGAAGGAACATTTCTAGAACAGGAACCAGAAGGTTGAGGGTTTTCTAAATAAGTCAAAGGGGAGTTTCGGGGGAAGTGAAAGCAGCAATAAATAAACGCCGCTGACAACAAAGACTACGTTGTTTGCATCACGGTCGGTCAAAGCATAAAGAACAAAGAACAGAATGAAGAACAGTGTCGTGGCTGATGACTGAGCGCTGACCTGGTAGATAGTTCATCATCTCATCAAACGTCTGCTTGGCTCTGACTTGTTTGTTCTCTGTGGTTCGCTCCTCGCTGCTCTCACAGAACACCGAGTCTGAAGGAAACAAACGTTGAACTTAAACACATCAGTCAGCTCAGAGGCGTTGTTCTGCCTCCTCTGGCATCAGTTCTTCTTTCATGTTTGACGGTCAAAGACAGAAGAGGACAAAACTGCAGGACGAGAAATGATTCAATCGCCAGATGTGTAAAACTGAGATGCTTCCTGTGTTTACCTGCGATGCATTCAGAGGTTTCTTGGACATGAGTCATTTCAAATTTAAAAAACAACGAATCAATAAATTAAACTAAATATCTCAGAGAATGTTAAAAATGTTTAAAAGCAAACTCAAGACACTTTAGTCTGGCTTTGAATTCAGCTTTATTTATTTATCTTATTATTTATTGCGTGTTATGTTTTTAGTCTTAATTGATTATTAATTGAGCTTCATATATTTCATATATTTCCTCACTGTGAATTAAGGACATTCATGACAGCGTCTCCTCAGTTACTGATCTTTTATGTTTTTTTATGCCGTTTATTTTGAATATGTTTCGCCAGGAAACTATTATTGTTTTTAGGAATAGACCACATGCGGATCCACGAATCTCTGGTTCAGAAAAACAACATGCCAGTGATCCCTGATGTTGAACCAGGACTGTACCTGTCTGAATACTGTACATAAACAACACAAACCCCTGAGCTGTGTGATGAGCGACACCAGGTGGTGCTCCTGGAGGACCATCTCCAGCTTGGACTGCATGAACTGGTCCATGTAGGCTTCAAACGTGTTCTTCAGCAGAATCCTCCCCGCAGCCAGACAGTGATGGAGCCAGTCGGCCGTGTGGAACACCATCCGACCTGTCAGTCAAAACACCAGCAGACTGAAGAGTCACGACAGAGCGGCTTAAAGAGTCACGACAGAGCGACTGAAGAGTCACGACAGAGCGACTGAAGAGTCACGACACAGAGACTGAAGAGTCACGACACAGAGACTAAAGAGTCACGACAGAGACTAAAGAGTCACGACACAGAGACTAAAGAGTCACGACAGAGACTGAAGAGTCACGACACAGAGACTGAAGAGTCACGACACAGAGACTGAAGAGTCACGACACAGAGACTGAAGAGTCACGACAGAGAGACTGAAGAGTCACGTCACAGAGAGACTGAAGGGTCACGACACAGAGACTGAAGAGTCACGACACAGCGACTGAAGAGTCACGACACAGAGACTGAAGAGTCACGACACAGAGACTGAAGAGTCACGACACAGAGACTGAAGAGTCACGACAGAGACTAAAGAGTCACGACAGAGACTAAAGAGTCACGACAGAGACTAAAGTGTCACGACACAGACTGAAGAGTCACGACACAGAGACTGAAGAGTCACGACACACAGAGACTAAAGAGTCACAACACAGAGACTGAAGAGTCACGACACAGCGACTGAAGAGTCACGACACAGCGACTGAAGAGTCACGACACAGACTGAAGAGTAACGACACAGAGACTGAAGAGTCACGACACAGAGACTGAAGAGTCACGACAGAGACTAAAGAGTCACGACAGAGACTAAAGAGTCACGACAGAGACTAAAGAGTCACGACACAGAGACTGAAGAGTCACGACACAGAGACTGAAGAGTCACGACACAGAGACTGAAGAGTCACGACACAGAGACTGAAGAGTCACGACACAGAGAGACTGAAGGGTCACGACACAGAGACTGAAGAGTCACGACACAGAGACTGAAGAGTCACGACACAGAGACTGAAGAGTCACGACAGAGACTAAAGAGTCACGACAGAGACTAAAGAGTCACGACACAGACTAAAGAGTCACGACACAGACTAAAGAGTCACGACACAGACTGAAGAGTCACGACACAGAGACTGAAGAGTCACGACACACAGAGACTGAAGAGTCACGACACAGAGACTGAAGAGTCACGACACAGAGAGTAAAGAGTCACGACACAGAGAGAGTAAAGAGTCACAACACAGAGACTGAAGAGTCACGACACAGCGACTGAAGAGTCACGACACAGAGACTGAAGAGTCACGACAGAGACTAAAGAGTCACGACACAGAGACTAAAGAGTCACGACACAGAGACTGAAGAGTCACGACACAGAGACTGAAGAGTCACGACACAGAGACTGAAGAGTCACGACACAGACAGGCTGAACCCATGTTTTAGTGGTTTCATATTGTCTGAGACTCAGTGAGCATCACTTACCGACGTACATCATGTAGTCATACATGCCGTCTACAGAGATCATTTCTAGGAAGAAGTTGTTGTTTTGTTTCCTCTCTGAACTCTCCGACAGGTTCGCGTTGTTCTTGAACAGGTTGTTGAAGAGCTGCAGGTGAAAGGAAAGCGTGACTAATATTAATATTACACAACACTAAATGGTGCCAACAATATCAGTTTCCTGTGCAACACACAGGCTACAACCCCTCGTTAACCCAAAGGGACTTTTTAAATTCCCTGTGGACTGACAGGACAGATCCATTTGCAGTGCTTTCATTAGGTAATCAGTTTACTGCCTTGAAGCCGGCTGCATTCAAAGAGTAAACATCCTGCTCCAGAGACGTTTGTGTTTGTACCTTCTTGCTGCTCTCGGTGGACGGGCTGAGGATGGTCAGCTCCGGGCGGCTGGGTTTGGGTTTGGGCGACTCGCAGGAGTTGAAGAAGGACTGGATGAACCGGTCCAGGTTCTGTCCTTTCTGGAGAAAAAACAAGTTTCACAGTGTTTCATATCAGTCAGTGTCGCTGTTGAACCTGAGAGAGACGAGTCCCTAAAGGACCCTGAACCTGTACTTAGTATCGCTGTCGAATGTGTTGTAGTATAATAAAGCTCGACCCAAGATACCACAAACTCATTTTATGCAGCGTGAGCTGTTTGAACTGAGACCACGACATCAAACATGGACGTCTCTGGTGTTGACCTGTCAATCAGCGTGTAGCCCCGCCCTAAAGCATCCCCTGCTTTATGGTCTGTGTGACTCTAAATGGACCATCATGTACTAAATGAACATCATGCTGTATTGAAGAAGACTTGAAACTAGAGATTGAGACATAAACTCATGTTTACAATGTTTACTGAGGGAATAAATCAAGAGAGAAGTAGAGTCATTTTCTATAGACTTCTATACAACCAGAGGAGTCGCCCCCTGGTGGCCACTAGAGAGAATGCAGGCATGAAGTGCGCTAGTCGCCCCCTGCTTTCAAACATGAAAAAGCAAATAACTTAAGTAAAATAAAATTGTTGACAGGATATTAAAATCTTTAACCTTTGTTTCATTACAATAAATAATATTTGACTCCAGTCTTTACAGGCATTTATAAAGGTGAGTTTCCAGTTAATTACAATTGTTAGCTTAGTTTAGCATAGCAACTGGAAACTGAAGTAAATACTGCAGAAAGTAATTAATCATCGTTACAGGAGAGGTCAGCTCAGGAGGGACTCGCCTCTTTCATCAGCTTCCCCGGCACAGACTTAAATATCTTTCCTGTAAAACAAACAGTCAGTAAGTAAAGGAGGAAAGAGGTGATTGTACAGATTAATAAAAAGAAAAACATGTTTAAAAAGCAGCAGGACGCCCGTTTATTAAACGACACACTTTAATCACAACCAGCTGAGTCTTCTGAGACATTTAGAAGGTTTAACTTCATGATGCAGTTACATGAACATAAGTCATAGTTTGGTTCATATCTCTTTCAATAGGACGGACTTCAACACATTTGAAGGCAGAGGTCAGATGGGGGTTTCGTGCGCTGCTCAAAGATGCATATTTTGTCTGTTTTGTTTGTCTCTGGAGGGTTTATGTTGTCAGAACATCCGTCTGTCCCGCTCTGTGTTATCTCAGCAACGCCTAAAGAGAGTGCCTTCAAATGTTGGCACAAGCGTCCAACTTGCCCCGAGGTTGAACTGATCAGAGTTTGGCGGAGGATGTAATTCTAGTTTGTAAAACTCATTTCGGAGTAGCAGTGCTGGATGATATGACTACAATCAATATACACAATATATATATAAATCACATAAAAAGGAAGGATTGGTAATCTTGCTGAAGTTCTCATTACATCCTGACAGCAATCAAATCAAATGCTCGTCCAATCATTTCATTCCACAAGCTGCCATCTTAACGTCTGTGAGCGCGAACAGCAGCCATGTTTGTAGTTTACTTTCATAATGATCAGGGGAGTGTCTTTGGAGGGAGGACTTGAGGACTTGGAGACTTTTGAAGCGAGTGGAAGAGTTCTGGCCACACTGTTTTCTTCAGGGTGAATAATCTTTAAAGTGCAGCGTATTCTAGCTGGTTTCTCAGCTTTAGTTTTCAGTAAGATATTTAATGCGTACGTACCCAGGTTGACATCAGGCAGCAGCCGGTCCAGGAACTGAGACCCCATGCTGTGAGGAGACAGGAAGTCTGCCAGCAGCTGACTGTTACTGAGCTCTGGATGCTGCAGGAGTCTCTGCGCGCACACACACACACACACACACACACACACACACACACACACACACACACACACACACACACACACACACACACACACACACACACACACACACACACACACACACACACACACACACACACACAATAAGGAAACATACAGAACTTTGAAGTATTAGATGAGATGTCAATAAAAATGGCATCATTTTATCATTGATGAAGCTTTTAGAAGTTTGTAAATCTCTCATTTATAGACAGTATGAAAAGCTTTAAAGTGTTTTTATGGCGAGTTAGTGAACACCGAGATATGTGAGTCTATACAGTATTCATATTAATATTCCTTATTAAGTTGTTATCAGTTACTGTTCTAACTTTTTGTTTTAATTCGTCTGTAGTCGTCGTTTTATTGGTTCTATTTCTTTAAAGCCGAACCAGGAAAATGAGCTACAACAAGAGTCACTTTATTTAAAGTTAACACTGCCAACATGTCAAATAAATCGAATTAAATGAACTTAAAAATAAGCTATTTAACTGCTCTTCTGCTCCAGAACACAAACTCAGATGCGAGTCTCTGCGAGGTCAAACACAACAAAGAGTAAAAGTGTTGCTGCATGCTGGGACCGGAAGGAATACAACCAGATGATGAACGAGTTAACATATATTTGTGTTTCTACTCACTGGTCACTTTGTTGTTATTGTTTCCATAACCTCCTGTATAGTCTGTTCAAAGCTTTGTAAAAACTCAATAAAGAACAAAGTGAAAGAAACAACAACGTAGAAGCGCAGTCCGTAGAATATATAGAAACTTTAGTTTTCCTCATTTCATCATGAAGTCTCCGCCCCTCATCTTCTCCTTTCATACCTCCTGATACGCTGCTGTTCTGCTGTCTGCTCATGATGAAATGTAGGAACTTTATTGGCTTCCTTGATTAATTAAAGAGCCGTTTCCTCTGAGCACCAGAGAACGAGACGACATGGAAACCACTGAGCTCCTGATGAAGGTCTCGTACCTGTAGATACTCCTCAAATTCTTCCCTTTTGGATGCGAGAAAATCATAATTCTTTGGTCCAATAATTCTTTTGGATGGAAGCTGAGCGTCTGCAAATGTGCCTGAAACAATAAATAAATATATAAACATTAGATCAGTATTTACACAAGATAATATTCTCATTAGAATATGCAAAGTAATTTCACCAAAGTGAGTTTTTATGATATTGATTAATGTATTCTTTGTGCACATTGGACCACTGTTGATTCTACATTCTACATTCATTATCTTTAGAACAGACAATATGTGTCCAAACTAAAGACAGTACGACAAGAAACGTATGTCAGGAACTCACAACAAGTTGAATATCAAAGATATTTCATCTGGAAGACATTTATGAACACAATGTCAGCGAGTTCCCTCTTTTAAAAGTGATGAAGGTGATGAAGGTGATGAAGGTGATGAAAGTGATGAAAGTGATGAAGGTGATGAAAGTGATGAAGGTGATGAAAGTGATGAAAGTGATGAAGGTGATGAAAGTGGTGAAAGTGGTGAAAGTGGTGAAAGTGGTGAAAGTGATGAAGGTGATGAAAGTGATGAAGGTGATGAAAGTGATGAAGGTGATGAAGGTGATGAAAGTGGTGAAAGTGGTGAAGGTGGTGAAAGTGGTGAAAGTGATGAAAGTGATGAAGGTGATGAAAGTGGTGAAAGTGATGAAAGTGGTGAAGGTGATGAAAGTGATGAAAGTGGTGAAAGTGATGAAAGTGGTGAAAGTGGTGAAAGTGATGAAAGTGATGAAAGTGGTGAAAGTGATGAAAGTGGTGAAAGTGATGAAAGTGATGAAAGTGGTGAAAGTGATGAAAGTGGTGAAAGTGATGAAAGTGGTGAAAGTGATGAAAGTGATGAAAGTGGTGAAAGTGATGAAAGTGGTGAAAGTGGTGAAAGTGGTGAAAGTGATGAAAGTGGTGAAAGTGATGAAAGTGGTGAAGGTGGTGAAAGTGATGAAGGTGATGAAGGTGGTGAAAGTGATGAAAGTGATGAAAGTGGTGAAAGTGATGAAAGTGGTGAAAGTGATGAAAGTGGTGAAAGTGATGAAGGTGATGAAGGTGGTGAAAGTGGTGAAAGTGATGAAGGTGATGAAAGTGATGAAGGTGATGAAGGTGATGAAAGTGATGAAGGTGATGAAAGTGATGAAGGTGATGAAGGTGATGAAGGTGATGAAAGTGATGAAAGTGATGAAAGTGGTGAAGGTGATGAAAGTGATGAAAGTGATGAAAGTGGTGAAGGTGATGAAGGTGATGAAGGTGATGAAGGTGATGAAAGTGGTGAAAGTGATGAAAGTGATGAAAGTGGTGAAGGTGATGAAGGTGATGAAAGTGGTGAAAGTGGTGAAAGTGATGAAAGTGATGAAAGTGATGAAAGTGGTGAAAGTGATGAAAGTGATGAAGGTGATGAAAGTGATGAAAGTGGTGAAAGTGGTGAAAGTGGTGAAAGTGATGAAAGTGGTGAAAGTGATGAAAGTGGTGAAAGTGGTGAAAGTGGTGAAAGTGATGAAAGTGATGAAAGTGATGAAAGTGATGAAAGTGGTGAAAGTGGTGAAAGTGATGAAGGTGATGAAGGTGATGAAAGTGGTGAAAGTGATGAAAGTGATGAAAGTGGTGAAGGTGATGAAGGTGATGAAAGTGGTGAAAGTGGTGAAAGTGATGAAAGTGATGAAAGTGATGAAAGTGGTGAAAGTGATGAAAGTGATGAAGGTGATGAAAGTGATGAAAGTGGTGAAAGTGGTGAAAGTGGTGAAAGTGATGAAAGTGGTGAAAGTGATGAAAGTGGTGAAAGTGGTGAAAGTGGTGAAAGTGGTGAAAGTGATGAAGGTGATGAAAGTGGTGAAAGTGGTGAAAGTGATGAAAGTGATGAAAGTGGTGAAAGTGATGAAAGTGATGAAAGTGATGAAAGTGGTGAAAGTGGTGAAAGTGGTGAAAGTGGTGAAAGTGATGAAAGTGGTGAAAGTGATGAAAGTGGTGAAAGTGGTGAAAGTGGTGAAAGTGGTGAAAGTGGTGAAAGTGATGAAAGTGATGAAAGTGGTGAAAGTGATGAAAGTGGTGAAGGTGATGAAGGTGATGAAAGTGATGAAAGTGGTGAAAGTGATGAAAGTGATGAAAGTGGTGAAAGTGATGAAAGTGGTGAAGGTGATGAAGGTGATGAAAGTGGTGAAGGTGATGAAGGTGATGAAAGTGATGAAAGTGATGAAGGTGATGAAAGTGATGAAAGTGGTGAAAGTGATGAAAGTGATGAAAGTGGTGAAGGTGATGAAGGTGATGAAAGTGGTGAAGGTGATGAAGGTGATGAAAGTGATGAAAGTGATGAAGGTGATGAAAGTGATGAAAGTGGTGAAAGTGATGAAAGTGATGAAAGTGGTGAAAGTGATGAAAGTGGTGAAGGTGATGAAGGTGATGAAAGTGGTGAAAGTGATGAAGGTGATGAAGGTGATGAAAGTGGTGAAAGTGATGAAAGTGATGAAAGTGGTGAAAGTGATGAAAGTGGTGAAGGTGATGAAGGTGATGAAAGTGATGAAAGTGGTGAAAGTGATGAAGGTGATGAAGGTGATGAAAGTGGTGAAAGTGATGAAAGTGATGAAGGTGATGAAGGTGATGAAAGTGGTGAAGGTGATGAAAGTGATGAAAGTGATGAAGGTGATGAAGGTGATGAAGGTGATGAAAGTGGTGAAGGTGATGAAAGTGGTGAAGGTGATGAAAGTGATGAAGGTGATGAAGGTGATGAACATGGTGAAGGTGATGAAAGTGATGAAGGTGATGAAGGTGATGAAAGTGGTGAAGGTGTGAGTTTCATGCGAGTCTCACTCTGAGATGTTTCCCTCGTGATACTGAATGTTGTCTTCGGGTGAAATAAAGTTGTTAAACGTTACCGTGGAACTCGGTGAGTTTGGATTCCAGTACGTAGAACTCCAGGTATCTTCTGTACACCGACCACTTCTCAGTTTCATGGCCAACTGTGAGGAGGAGGAGAAGAAGAACAGAGGACATCGTGTGTGACGTGAAGGAAAGCTTGATGATCCGCTGGTTTCTGTAAACGGATGGGATTACTTGTTTGCGGGGCGGTACTTGTCGGCTCACCTTCCTTCCGGTCTTTGCGCTCCACGTCGATGCAGAAGACGGGGATCTTCTCCCGCTTGGCGTCGTCGTCGTAGATGTCGATGTACGGGACGACGATGCTCCAGGCCGACAGGTTCCTCAGGGAGCCCGGCGTGCCGGCCGGCTCGGCGGGGGAGTCGTCCTCCACCACGACGGTCGCCTCCTCCACCTGCAGGAGGACACGAAGAACAAGGAAGACATTCAGCGTCTGGTGTGAACTTGCTGCTGAAGTGACGTCAGCGTAAACATAAGGTAAATGAAATGTAATCATCGAATCACAGAGTCATCTTAATGTCCCAGATGTCTACGACGGGAGAAATGATGTTTCTAAAGTTGAATCCAACAAGTAGTAAAGCTGTTCCTCTGTCATCATCTGGAGG
>CM051705.1:1037191-1039691 GCA_028022725.1 Lycodopsis pacificus | reverse complement strand
TGACCCACTTTGGTGACCCACTTTGGTGACCCACTTCCAGGCGGACAGATGAAGGTGGCGTGATGTTTTACAGCCTTACAGATGTTTGCATTCTGCATTAGCTGGACGCTTGTCAAACATTCACCCGTGGCCCAGTAGGATGACCGCATCCCTGCACACACACATTTTCACTCATTCTCTTTTCATGTTTACTTTGACGAAGCTTCGGTGAGGGTCTCATGCAGCCGTAGTTTAGGCATCGGACCGCGTTAACGGGCAAGGCTCCCTGAAGGACATAGGCGCACTTTATGCAGACGGGTACACATATATGAGAATACCCTGGTATTAATCTGACGCTGGGCAAAAAGGTGCATTATGTTTCATATCATGTATTGCTTGTACCACCTGTATCCCTGTACCCTGGTGAACATACGATGATGTATATGTATCTGAATGTTGTCATCAACCAGTGAGCACGGGGTGTCATACGTCCTGAGTACCAGTAGAGGTCATCGTGTTAGAGGACAATATGTTCATCAAAGTATGAGTAAATGTAAGGGGGTTACCATGACAATGGCATGCCCCACAGAGGGGGGGGGGGGGGGGGGGGGGGGGTTGGAACTTCCCCCGGTGTTGTGAGAGTATAAATATTCTCGGTTTTAAAGAATCGGGCGGTCGTTGGGGAGAAGTCCACCAGGTCTGTACCTGCGCGGGGTTCAATCTCCGGACATTTGAAAACAGCCTGCTCACTGGGCTCAGGGTTTTAAATTATTTTATATTTTGAGCTTCATCCTCGTTTCATACAAATGTTAAGACTTCATAAAACCGACGGCTATTCGAGCGACAGATTATACTATTTAGTGTATCGATGTGTGGCGATTCGGAGAAGAAAGCAAACGAGCTATCGATTGTGCTTTTGTTGGTGATTAATTACTATTTGGTGCAACACGTTTCTCTTCAGCGGAGGCTATCGAGGTGAAGTAGGGGGAAGTGCGCGGGAGCCGCTCTCCCTCAGGCCAGGGGAGCGAGTCACATAGAGAGAACTGAACTCTGCCTCTCTCCCCCTTCACGCAGTCCCTTGCTGCACCAGGGGCGACCGGACATCGGGGCACGAGTCCCGTGGGTCCGCGGTCACCCCGGAGGCAGCGCGGGTCCGCCCGTCGCCGGCGAGGTCCTCTCAGCTCGCGCACACTACTGAGGCATCCTCGTTTCAGACAAAAGGCCTCCGATTATATGAAATCAACTTTTATTTTTAGAAAGCGTGCGGCGGCCATCGCGCGCTACACCGGTCTCATGTCACCGAATTGTGAATATCCAATACGTTTAAGTATTATCTCACGTTTTACATTTTTACTCCGTCTGTATATACTGGTATATGTTGTATTCTTCTTTACTGTCATATTTTTTATTACTGTTTACTGTTTAGTTTATTTATACTACTTGATTTTTTATCTTCACTTCATTTTATTACTTGTGAGCGATGCTGCTGTAATCCTGTAATTTCCCCACTGAGGGACTAATAAAGGATTATCTTATCTTATCTTAATACCCAAACAGAAATACATATGTATATATATACACATATATATGTATATCGTGTTGTGGTATTTGTAATTACAGCAGAATATCAGTGTGCATGTGTGCGTGCGTGCGTGCGTGCGTGTGTGCGTGCGTGCGTGCGTGTGTGCGTGCGTGCGTGCGTGCGTGCGTGCGTGCATGTGTGCGTGCGTGCGTGCGCGTGCGTGCGTGCGTGCGTGCGTGCGTGCGTGCGTGTGTGACGGCAGCCTTCTCACTGTTCCTGATCTCCTCCACGATGAAGCGGTCGAAGCTGATCTTGTCGATGCTCTCGTCGAGGCAGTACGTCTCGTAGATGTGCAGCACCTCGCCGTGCAGCCGCTGCAGCTCGGAGTCGCTCAGATCCGGACTCAGGATCTTATCGTTGAACTCCTCTGGAGGGAAACGGCACACGGACGGATAAATGTATAGATATATAGATATATATACTGCATATACATATCTACGTCTCGGGGGAGAAACATCTGCTCCCACACTGCTGGTGAGGCGGCTGCAGGTTTGCGTGTCTTGGTTGTTCCGAGGTAGTTCTGCGGTTCCTTACCCACAGTGAGGCAGAACTGCAGCACGTGAACGGCTCCTTCCTGCTTCAGGAAGTTCATGAAGCGAAAGAGGAGATCCTGCTGCTCCCGGATCTCCTTCAAGTTCAACTTCAGCACCTGGAGACGGACAGTGCAGCGAAGAGAGAGAGTTCAACACAAGATGAGCCGGAGAACCCGTCTGTCAGGCGGTGAGGACTGAAGACGTAGTTCATGTATATATATATATATATATATATATATATATATATATATACACACATGTATATATAACATATTATTATATTATTATACATTTAATAGACAGTGGAGAGCACGTCTGTCCATTATGATTATCATCACTGAGGTTTCTATGTTTTTCTATATTTCTTATGCAGATTAATAAATAACTCCAGAGGAAGAGGAGAGCT
>CM051705.1:1014691-1032191 GCA_028022725.1 Lycodopsis pacificus | reverse complement strand
GCGTCGCGTGACGCGTGCTCTCTGCGTCGCGTGACGCGTGCTCTCTGCGTCGCGTGACGCGTGCTCTCTGCGTCGCGTGACGCGTGTTCTCTGCGTCGCGTGACGCGTGACGCATGCTCTCTGCGTCGCGTGACGCGTGTTCTCTGCGTCGCGTGACGCGTGACGCGTGCTCTCTGCGTCGCGTGACGCGTGCTCTCTGCGTCGCGTGACGCGTGCTCTCTGCGTCGCGTGACGCGTGCTCTCTGCGTCGCGTGACGCGTGCTCTCTGCGTCGCGTGACGCGTGCTCTCTGCGTCGCGTGACGCGTGCTCTCTGCGTCGCGTGACGCGTGCTCTCTGCGTCGCGTGACGCGTGCTCTCTGCGTCGCGTGACGTGCGGACGTACCGGTGACGGCTGCACTTGACCTTCCCGCACACGGCACAGCTGTGGCCCAGAGGAAAGAGCTCCTGCTCCCGCCGCTGGTGGAGGAAAACAAGACAACAGTTTCATCACGAGAAATGCAACGAGGAGTCGACTAATCAATCAAGAGAAAAATAATCACAGTCATCGATTTATCATTCAAGTAAGAGAATATTTTCAACTTCTCAGATAGAAAGATTTTCTTGCTTTTTATCTGTTTTATATCAGATTAAAGTGAAGATCTTTGGGATTTGGACGTTTTAAAGACCAAACAATTCATCGAGAAAAGAATCATTAGTTGCGGGTTTATATGTTACACACAACATACAATGGAGGAAAACATCTCTGAGTACCTAAACACCACGTGTTCACAATTGTGGTGTATAGGGCCGCAGTACTGACTCCCCGCACGGTTTAACGTTAACCATCAGACTGTAAATAAAGTTTTAACGTTAACCATCAGAGTGTAAATAAAGTTTTAACGTTAACCATCAGACTGTAAATAAAGTTTTAACGTTAACCATCAGAGTGTAAATAAAGTTTTAACGTTAACCATCAGACTGTAAATAAAGTTTTAACGTTAACCATCAGACTGTAAATAAAGTTAACGTTAACCATCACAGTGTAAATAAAGTTTTAACATTAACCATCAGACTGTAAATAAAGTTTTACTGACTCAGTAGAACATGTGTTTCTAGTCTCTGATCATGTTTCATTGTAAACAACCAATCAGAGGAGAGCTAGTAACGTTAGCAGCACCGCTAACGGCTAACCAACAGGAGGAGCGCTAGTAACCTTAGCAGCACCGCTAACGGCTAACCAACAGGAGGAGAGCTAGTAACGTTAGCAGCACCGCTAACAGCTAACCAACAGGAGGAGAGCTAGTAACATTAGCAGCACCGCTAACGGCTAACCAACAGAGGTTCACTTCAGGTACATGATGATGCCTTCAGGCTCTGCTCAGTCAACATGAGTACTGGCTGAAGGTCCATTGTAACGTTATCATGATGTGTTCACATGTCGTCTGTAAAATGTAGTTTTGGTGATGAACTAGAATAAATCCAGTAGTTTGAAGATGTTTTCACGTGAATATTAATAGATATTAGAGATGAATTATGATGTTTAACTTCCTACACGAGCTCTAAGAACATTATTATACTTCATTAAACATAATAATGACTCGATTTATTCAATGATTATCATACAGACTTACTTTGCTCCTCGGCTTCACGCTGAAGAGGACATTGGGTAGGAGGGTCTCCGGTCCGAGGGAGCAATAGAAAGTAGTGACGCCAGCCAGGAAGGACCAGAAGACCATCAGGATGTGGACATACCTGGAGGCAACGACACGTCTTCAGATGTACACAACTGAAAAACTTTCAATTTAACATTTTATATACGACGGAGAGAAACAGGAACCTGAGAATGAGCGGAAATTTATTTCACTATTTTGGAACAAAACATGATTTGAAATGTTTTTTTAAGAACAGTTACAGATTATATTTCTGTCCATCATCTCAGTGTTTCATTTGAGTTATTAAGAGATCCGATAATATGGGGAGGGGGAGGAAGAGGAGGGAGAGGAGGAGGAAGAGGAGGAGGAGGCCACCACACATGTCCAATAAAAGTGATTTTGTGTGCGTGCGTGCGTGCGTGCGTGCGTGCGTGCGACCTGTTGAGCAGCAGAGTCATCGTCACCAGCGACAGCAGCAGGAAGCAGAAGACCGGATACTGACGTCCAGCTTCTCTCATGACGTCGATCTTCAGCCGTCGCGTCACGTTCTCCACAAACATTAAAACACCGGCCATCCTTCTTCAGAGGACCTGGTGAAAGTTAGTTTTTATTATTATAGCGTAAAAGTGGAAATTAATACACATTTTATACAGTCAACGTAGTTTACTGTAAATAAGTTAACACTAATAAAAATGGAGGTTCGTGGCTGTTTTAATTAACGATAACGTATGAAAATGAGGTTAAACTGTGAAAATTAGATTCAACAATAGCTAACTAACTTAGCGAATGCTATATATTATCATTATATATTTTTTTATTTATTTATATATATATATATATATATATATATTTGTTTTAAATATATATATATATATTTATATATTTTAAATATGTATATATTTTTTCATATATAAATACAATATATATATATATTTGTATATGTAACGTTATCCCAATTACAGCCTCCAGTGGTGGAAACCTTTCCATTTATATTGAGAAACAGTTTATCTACACAAACCACACGATCAATACATAAATCAAAATGTAATTGTATTTAAGTAGTAAATTGGGTATATATTTATTTGTATTTCCGGTCACTTCTGACGCGCTGGATCGCGCTAACGGAAATGACGTTGTAGTTGTTAGCTAAACTATGTTAGCTAGCTAAGCTAACTTGGCTATCTTAGCTAACGCTAGCGTTGACGGTTGACGTTCGTCTTTAAAATACTTACAGCGACGCTAGTATCGGAGCAGCTCTTCATATAAAACAACACATCCTGTCCACAGCAGTCTCCGGCTGTTGGCCAGACAATAGTCCCAGACTAAAGTTTATGAAGTTCTTACTTCATGTTTTCCTTATTTTTTTTTCTGAGTCCAAAAAGACTTCCCCGAGATATGGAATGTTTTCTAATCCGTCCGAAGGGTTGCCAGATCCGTGTGACATGCACGTAAATTAAACCGTGACATGTACAACTACAGAGGATGTTCACATTTTATTTCCCAATCACAACACGTAGTAAAAAAAGAATGATAATTATGATCATTATTAAATAAATGTATCACAAGACAATAAATCAAATGAAGCCAAAACAAGGTAAATATTAAAACAGAATATAACAATAATAGTAAGATGATGAAGTGGTAAACCAAATGCATTTTCATAGAGGTGTTTATGAAGGTCGATGTACTCTAAGTGTATTATGTTTATTCTGCTTTGTTAGTATGTCCCCCTCTGTTTTACTTTCTGTTAAAATGTCATATATTTTGTCTGTAATATAAATTATTTAGTTTGTAAAGAAAGTGTAACCTATTACTTGAACATTGTGCCTCAAGAGATTTAAACGCTCCAAAAGTGTATTTTAGCAAACGGACATGGCAACCCTGAAACCAAAACGTCGTCATTTCCGTTAGAGCGATCCAGCGCGTCAGAAGTGACCGGAAATACAAATAAATATTTATCTAATGACTTATTTACTATTTAAATACAATTGAAATGTGATTTATGTATTAATCGTGTGGTTTAATAAATATTAATATAAATATATATATATACATATATATATTTAAAAATAGATAAATATATCTTTAAATAAATATATTTTAAAAACATATCTATATAACAATCTATACGTAAATAATTCAATATAAAACAACATGTCTATATATAAAATATACATTTATTCATTACTTCTCTATGGTTCATATCTCAGCCCTATATTTTTTTGACTTTTTATGTCTTTGATTTTGCTTTTACTTGATTGATTTTACATGATTTTTATTTTTTAAATACATAATTATTTGAGGGGAGCTTGAAATCCAAGATTTCTAATACCGAAGACTGCTTCAATGTAACTATTGATAAATAACTTGTTATGACCCATATGTAGCTTCACGGAAGAGTTTATGATCTAATTAATATACATTCACAATAAATGACACAACACCAGATCAAAATCAATAACTTTATTAGAAAAATAGGTTTACCTTACCTTACTGTACAGTATAAAACAATTCATTTGCAAGAATGCAAACACTTGTTAGCAAAAAAAATTATATATATATATATATATATATATATATATATATATATATATATATATATATATATATATATATATATATATATATATATATATATATATATATATATATATATATATATATATATATATATATATATATATATATATATATAAAATTCTTGACCCTTAGAATTGGTGATCCAACAGTCAATACTAGAATGAGAAGAAAGAAGCAATCCGACTCTTTATCACAAACCCGGTAAACAGAAGCGCTTAAAGGAGAAATCCAAACCTCAGACGCTGTTCCATCATTAAAACCAAACGTCCAATAAAGTTACTTTGATCAACTCAAACCGCTTCATTCTGCATTTTTCCTACAATTCCCAGAATGCCACAGGCTAAAAGGGTGTGTGTGTGTGTGTGTGTGGGCAGAAAGTATTACGGTTGGTTTTGGTCTACGTGGGATTTGTTGTTAATAATGTAGAACTGGTCACTTAATAACTAATAACTTGTGTGTCGCGGTTTCTCGTAATTTTCCCTAAAAGCTCAAATATAGTCGGATGGATTTGCTCCTTTAAAAGTCTAAATAAACGTTTCTTTGATTTCCAGTCTGCTGTGTACACCGAGAGTGGAGAGACATGAATTAACACCAGCTACTCTTTACATTTGTCACGACCACCTTATGGCATGATAACAATGTGAAATGTAGAACCATGCTTTTTAAGATGAAAACTTTTTCCACGTTTAGTTTGGATTCCTAAACTTCTCCGGAACAGGAAGTGAATTAATTTTCTTCCAGACCTGCTTAAGAGCCTAAATAAAATAAAACAAAATAAAATGAAGAGGACGTCACAGATGTTTGTGCAGAGCAGACAGACTGAGACATCGAACATCTTTACATCGATGGTTACAAACAAAAGCAACAAAAGAAATGAGACAGTTTCCGATCGTGGAAGACAAAAAAGATGTCCAGGCATTAAAAATAACAATCTGTAAACTACATCACTCAGTTCATGTATCAAGACACTACGACGGCGTATCGGGCCCATTGTAGGTACAATAAAGAATCATCAATATAAAATGACAGAGCCGGAGGGAGGGGGTGATATTTAGAGAACAGAAGCTCTGAGTTTACTAGATTTAAATAGAAAGACTTTGATATTCTCTGTGAATAAAGTGGCTGATTTACAACAAATAAAAACACATTGATGAGGGAACACAACTGAATTTACTCGAGGTTGATCCAACTTTGTAAAGTGAAGTAATGTGGTTCCTTTTCTGTCGTAAGTTCTTGACTTTATCTGGGAGAGTTGTTTCTTGTAAATGCACAACTCAACGTTTCTCTCCTCTCAGTATGCACACCCTCTTGCGGCTCCGTAACGATATTTATTTGGACCGTAATACGCCGTCGTGAGGCTAACAGCTGCAGCTACGTCAGCTACGTCTCCGCTGAGAGCTGAAATCCATTAAGTGCTCCGTTGATGTTGCCTGTGAGACTCAAGTACAATAAATGTGGACAGATCAGGCGAGTCCTTACAACTGAGGTAGTTAACAGACCCGGGGTGGTTCGGGTTCTACAGAGAACCCAAATCTCCTGGAACGCCCGACCCTTCAACATCTCCGATGATCACAGATCACGTCTCGTCCATCGTGTAGTTTAAGAGATCAATCCAAAACTTTAAAAAGTGCAAAGACTTCTCCAGAAGGATGTCGATCGTGAACTCAGGAAGACTCAAATGGGGGGGGGGGGGGGGGGGGGGTATAACTTTAACAACTAAAAACAGCAAGCTCAAGATTTCCTCTGGTTATCTTCTAACATGGCAGTTTTTTCAGGAAATCTGCTCCTTAATGACAAAAAAATAAAAAGGCTGGAATACCATTGGACCACTGAGTCAGGTGACCTTACCATTCCATCCACTTGGCAGCCGGCAGAGTGTCGACGGAGTCGGTCCTCATAGCGACGCGTCAGGACCGGCCTCGACCCCTTTGTCCTGCTAGTCAGGTAACAAAAGGAAGCAGTTAGACAATGGAAACAGCATCATGTCACAGCTCCACACACACACACACACACACACACACTTAAAAGAGGACGAACAGATAATCAGCCTGGTTTGGATGGTAAATTAAATTGAGGTGCAGCAGGTGAAAAAGAGACAAGGATCGGACAAGCAGAGAGAAAAGAGGAGGGGGGGGGGGGCATTAGGAAAGCAGCCAAGAAATATATAAACATATATGAGAAGCGAGTGATGCACGGCTTCTCTCTCAACAATCCTCCACGTAAACATGCGAGATTAGTATCCAGGCCTTCAGCAGCCAGGTACATCCTCCTGGGACACGCTTCACCTTCATAACTAAGTAAATTGTGCTTTTTTCATTTATATTCCTGCCCCCCCGACTCGTGAACAAAGGGGACTTGAATGGCAGACTTATCGGGGGGGGGGGGGGGGGGGGGAATTTAGGAAACCAATTTGTGAAACATTTGTTTTTTTTGGACACGAGGAAAAAGGATGATGTCACCACACATACAGAGCACTTGAGAGATGCCGACTAATAAATAAAAAAAGTATGTGATTTTTCTCTTTGGATTTTTAATGGCATGCAAGTTGACACTGTATGTAGCATGTGGCTAACACTGGCAAACCGTTAGTCCATTTTCTTCCACAAGGAAAAGCCTTTTTCAATTTTTTTAAGGCAATTTGAAGAGAGAATTTGCCGAAACATGAATTTGCAACACAATTTGAAGTTTTTTTTGTACACATGTGCGTGTATGTTTATTAAAGCAGACAAACAGCAAAGAATACAAGCCAAAATGTAAAGCCAAAAGATAAGGACTACGATCGCCCTTTTTTTTTTTTTTTTTTCTTTCTTTCTTCTTTTCAATAACAAGACACGCATTTACTTTGTGACAATACAAATTGTAATTTCATTTGTTTTTAAATACAAGTTTAGGAGACATATGCTTTGTTGCTGTTAGCTACTTAAAACATGGAAACCAGAATCTCTAAAAACATACATAAAGCTATAGCCAAATAGACAGCTCGAGCACATATTTGCATCTAAAATTTTTCTCAAACGTGATGAAAATCTTTTAAAAACGAACATACGTTTGTTTTTTAAAAAATAAAAAAGGGAGGGGGGGGTAGAGAGAAAACCAGTTCGCCAGAAACAAGTTGGAGTGACTAGGGTTCGAGTCCAAGCGGATTATTAAAATATGTACAAAAAGATATCTTGCCAGATGCCACCAATTTTGAGGAGAAAAAAATAAAAATTGCCGGCAACCGTATGAGATTGAGGGCCAATCAGATCAAGTCTCTAAATTAAAAAAAAGACAAAAAAAACCAACAAACCACGTATTTTTTTGCTATCAAAGCCCTACTTGGTTTACTTCCACTGTTGCCCAAAAGAATCCTGATAAAATTCCTGGTTGTCGGATTTGTAACCGGAATAGTTACCAGAATGATCACCACCTTGAAGCGGTTGCTGAGCAATGGGTTGAGAGCCCCAGTTCTGATTATTGGTCTGGCGACGCTTGGAATCTGGCTGGTTGTACCCGTCAGCTTTGCGCTTTCCTCCTACATTTCCACCGCGGCCACCCCGAGCACCACGTACCCCTCCTCGCCCTCTTGGCTGCAGGCTGCCTCCTCTTGCTCCCCGCCCGCCGCGGCCCGGTCCGGGCCCGCCCCGCTGGGAGAAGTTGGCCCTCCCTCTTGGTGCGCCGCCGCCGCCTCCGGAGCCGCCGCGTCCTCTGGCCGGAGAGGATCCGCCCCGGGAACCCCGGTTACCGCCCCGTCCTCGGCTCGGGGCCTGGAAGTCGTCGTAGCCGTAGTAAGGGTCGTCGTAGCCGCCGCGGTAGTTGTGGTAGTCGTAGCCGTAGTAGTCGTAGTAGTCCTCGTACCCGTAGTAGTCGGGGGGGTAGGCGGCGTAGCCGCCACGGTTGCCGCCTCTGCCACGGCCTCTGACCGGAGGCGGCATGTGGGAGGGAGGAGAGTAGTAGTAATAGTCATCGTACCTGATGAGGGTGAAAGGAGGAAGGAATACAATGAATTAACAGTTTAGAGTTTCAAATCATAACGTTGACATTACGACCTGTTAATGCAGCTCAGCTTTTATACATTTGTGTATTTGATGTGTTCAAAGCCGGTTTTCTGCACAGTACGGGTGTAACGGTTCACAACATCCACGGTTGGGTTGGCTACGATGCAGTGGAGCCACGGTTCGGTACAGTAGAACTATAAATGCCAGAGAAATGTACTTTATTTTAAAATATATTTATTCATTACAACTAACATCATGAAGTTATTCTTTGACTTTGAACAATGATGGGACTAAACCTGAGTGACTCGTCTTCTGGAGTCTTCTTAGCAACACGTGTGAGAGCGCGCTGTCCGTTACGTCATGTGCCAGTTTGAGAACAGTGGCTCCACCGAAAACATAATGTTTCCCACAATTTAAGTTTCTGCATTTTCCAAATGCACTAGTATTATTATACTGTTACTATTATTATATGATAACATTTAATTTATTTTAACTTGTCCTGTGTAACTATGTGTTTCTTGTGTTGCTGCCCGTCTTGGCCAGGTCTCCCTTGCAAAAGAGATTTTTAGTCACGATGGACTACCTGGTTAAATAAAGGTTTAAAAAAATGAATTAAAAAATGTTTAATTCAAACGTATTGTTCGGTTCGTCGTGCGTACGAACCGTGCGCCTCGTACCGAGCGGTTCAATATGAATACGCGTACCGTTACACCCCTCGTGCACCGTGTCGGATAAGAACATCAAACAACCCGAATATTAACGCGTCGCACTCATCGTAGCGTGAGATTCGGTGGAGTGCTGCACACACAAGGAGCCACCCACCTGTGTAACGTGCAACCACAATAACATTTGTTTTGGCTTCATATAGATATATAAATACATTTTGACTGACGGATTGATAATAGTTGCATCATAAGCAGGAATCAAGTGTAGAGATGCTGACGAGTAGGACAGCACGTCTCTGAAGCGCGGTACTCAATTTAAAATGGAATTTATTTAACAAATTGCGTTTCAATAAAACGTTTGATTGATGGTGCAGCCTAAGACAAAACCGACGAGTTAAATGAATTAACGAAAGATGTTTTAATAACAAATGACTTCTTAAATCATATGAATTCCTTTGAAAGTTTGGCTCACGGACTTTGTAATATTGAGTTTGGGCGTCTGAATATAAAGGAACTCTGTTCCAGCCGCTAACGCTTCGTCCTTCGTACATTACTGTTTTGGCCGCTTGTCTCTGAGCTTTGCGCTCCTTCCGTTTCTGATCGGGCGGTTTGGCAAAAACGATCTCGATGGGTTCTCCTTCCAGCTCCTTCCCGTTCATTTCCTCCAACGCCTGAGAGGAAAGGAGCAGCCAGTCAACATTTGTTGACATTTATGCAAAGGTCTTTTTTTTGGTTCAAACAACCAGTTCTGTAGGATTGAAGCAGATCGACTCCCCCTACCTTCACTGCACCGTCCCGCTCCTCAAAGTGAATGAAGGCGTAGTCTTTGAGCTTCTTGACTCGCTCCAGCTTTCCGAACTCGCTGAAGGACGTCTCCAGCAGCTCCTCTGTGACGCCGTTGGCCAGATTCCTCACAAATAAAACCTTCACCTGCAGAAACCGGACAGAGGAGGAGGAGGAGGTGAAAACCCCTCACGTCAGCCTCTCCGCCAACGGGTCCGACACATGATCAGTTCTCACCTTGGACATGACCTCCGGGTCCGGGTCCTCGATGGGGTCGGCCCACTCCACCGTCACCACGTTGCCCCACACCTTCACCTTGCCGCTCATCAGCCGGCGGCGAGCCTGAGCGGCCGTTTTGTGGTCTTCGTACTCCAGGAAGCAGAAGCCGCGGTTCTTCTTCTTGTCGTCGGGTTGATGGTACAGTATGACGTCACTGAGGCCCTCTGACGGTGATACAAAGACATTCCTTCATCTACAGATTGGTTTCTGAACGAAAACACAATGTCATGCATCTATACATTTAACAAAAGACGCCATTTAGACTGTCTTACCTGTGACTTTAGCAAACTCTTCAACAATCTGCTCCTTTGTTTTACTCTTGGGAATGGAGCCAACGAATAGCCGGTTGTTGGCGACAGATATACAAACGCCGATGTGTTTGCCGGGACGAATCTCATGATTATTGCACTGTAAGAAAAAATATATTAAATAAAACATGTTGCTTCCGACTTTGCTCAGAGAAAGAACATTTCCCAAACAAACCTGACGCTTAAACTAAAAAACTAGACGGGAAACTTCTGTTTGTTAACTCTCGGCGCACAGACAGAGACATAGAGAGACAGAGAGAGAGAGACATAGAGACAGACAGAGCGAGAGACAGAGAGACAGACAGAGAGACAGCGAGACAGAGACATAGAGAGAGTCAGAGAGAGAGACAGCGAGACAGCGACATAGAGAGAGTCAGAGAGAGAGACAGCGAGACAGAGACATAGAGAGAGACAGACAGAGAGACAGCGAGACAGAGACATAGAGAGAGACAGAGAGACAGACAGAGAGACAGCGAGACAGAGACAGACAGAGAGACAGCGAGACAGAGACATAGAGACAAGACAGAGAGAGAGACAGCGAGACAGACAGAGAGACAGCGAGACAGAGACATAGAGAGAGACAGAGAGACAGACAGAGAGACAGCGAGACAGAGACAGACAGAGAGACAGAGACATAGAGACAGACAGAGAGAGAGACAGCGAGACAGACAGAGAGACAGCGAGACAGAGACATAGAGACAGACAGAGAGACAGACAGAGAGACAGACAGAGAGACAGACAGAGAGACAGCGAGACAGAGACAGACAGAGAGACAGCGAGACAGAGACATAGAGACAAGACAGAGAGAGAGACAGCGAGACAGACAGAGAGACAGCGAGACAGAGACATAGAGAGAGACAGAGAGACAGACAGAGAGACAGCGAGACAGAGACAGACAGAGAGACAGCGAGACAGAGACATAGAGACAGACAGAGAGAGAGACAGCGAGACAGACAGCGAGACAGAGACATAGAGACAGACAGAGAGACAGACAGACAGACAGAGAGACAGCGAGACAGCGACATAGAGACAGACAGAGAGAGAGACAGAAGTTACTTGGCTGCTGAACAAAAACTCACGCACCGACTCGTGTCTAACTTCAGTTTTCCAGAAGAGAAGATGTTTTTTTGTTTAATTCTGTGTAACTTACCAACTTCACCGCCTCCTGCGCTGCTTCTTTGGTGCAGAAGGTGACGAAGGCGTATCCTCGGTTCAGGCCGCTCAGCGGGTCCATCATGAGCCTCAGGTCCCAGATCGGCCCGGCCTTCTCAAAGAGGGGAACCAGCTCGTCCTCAAACAAGTCGCGGGGAATCTTCCCGATAAATATCTAGAATAAAAACATTTAAAAAGATCCACACATCACATTTACAGACTCCACCATCTCTCTTCGTATTAACCTTTTCCAACTCCACCCTATTTTGGAGCAAAACCACCTAAAATGACATACCCAAAATAAAACGGCTGTATCTTCTGAACCACTCCGACTATATGCATCAATGAGGTCTTTCTAGAAAGAAAACCCCCTAAGGTTCCTTGTGGAAGTGTCGGGAAACCTGTAGGTCATACAGAAACACAGCAGTGGGCCTGTGAAGTCATTAGAAATTGAAGATTTGTGTCCGCCTAAAATAAAAAGTGTCTGTCAGTATAAATAACTGCATGTGGCTGTATTTTTGCAGGTAAAGGACAGTATAGGGCTGTAACTACACTATCTGTGAACAACTGCTTCAAATTTGAAGAAGATTGGACAAAGTATGACCATTCTACAGAGTTTCTTCCATGAAGAGATCCAGGCGGAGCTCTAAAAGGATATTTGGAGACCCAAATGGACACATGGTGACCAAATGATGTTCTGACACACTCTGTATGGAGGCGTTATTTAAAGAGAAAGACACACGACAACGGCGACATCGGCATGTCCACACACATGAAGAGACACCATCCCGTCTGTCAGCGACGGGGACACTCCGGTGTAGAAAACAAAGGATTTCTAAATCTGGTTAAAGTGCTTGAGCCACGCTACGAAGTCCACTCACGCACCCACTTCAGTGTGAAGCTGTTCCAGACCTCTATGAGAAGGAAAAGACTGTAGAGACCGCTTTCACCACGGCGGAGTGATTCTTAGTCCGGCGCTGTAGACACGCCCCCTCTGTGAGCGTCACACACACACACACCTGGTGCAGGTGCTGTAGACACGCCCCCTCTGTGAGAGTCACGCACACACACACCTGGTGCAGGTGCTGTAGACACGCCCCCTCTGTGAGCATCTCACACACACACACCTGGTGCAGGTGCTGTAGACACGCCCCCTCTGTGAGCGTCACACACACACACACACACACACACACACACACACACACACACACACACACACACACACACACACACACACAGTGCAGGTGCTGTAGACACGCCCCCTCTGGGAGAGTCACACACACACACACACCTGGTGCAGGTGCTGACAGAAGCATCAGAGTGAAGCTGGACAGGCCCAATAGTAATATCACCACAGAAAGGTCGAGCCTCTCCCCAGACGATGGAGATATTCTCATCTTTGTGAAAGTAATGTCACAGTAATGTAACATTATTGTGTATTTGAATGGCATCACCTGACAGGAAGTAAACACAGACCCAAGCTGTTGCCGAGCAGTTCAGTTCAGTGTAAACAGTGGAAGCTAGCTCACTGGCTGTTTCAAAGGACGAGGGTAGCAACATACCTCATGTTGCACTTAAACTGAACAGAATTCTTGAATGTTTTATTTTTATTTATTTATTTCATTTTGTTTCAAAATAGACATCTTCAATATGTGTGTTTTCATGTAAGACTATAGGCCAAAGTTCTTTGATTTAAGTGTTCTTGAGGTTCTTTAATTAATAAATGGAAAGCAAAGTTATATTTGTCTCCTCCCCTTTCCTTTGTTGATCCGAACCGTGAGGTTTGTGATCCGTTGCACCCCTACTCACAGTACATATATAAAATATGTCCGTCACAACTCCAGAGATCTTCAAACATCTGACAGAACGCGCAAAATACACAAAAAATATTTAGTTTTCAATGATTAATGACAAAGAAAAGCAGCAAAACTCAATTTGAGAGGCTGGAAATCAGAAAACAATGGAATCGTTTCTTGAAAAATGGCTGAAATTATTTATTCATCGATGGTCAAAATAGTTGCTTCTTACTTTACTGCCGATCGACCGATCGTTTCAGTTCTATTGCAAGATTCAACTGAACCCTTTGTTTAGTAAGTAAGTAAAGTACCTCTGTTCCAACGATGGGTTGGGCCCCCGAGTACACCGACTCCGGCGGGGGTCCGCCGTACTTTCGCTGGCCCGTTGTTACGTCGAGTGTGTAGTTGGTTCGGTCCAGGAGCTCTTTGATTTTGGCCTCGTCGGGTCCTTTAGTGGAATCTGAAACTTTCGTCCCTTGTTTCTCCCTCTGCCTGTACGTCTTCATCACTCCACAGAGAAAGGCACTTTTGTTCTGCAGGAGAGAAGCACTTTGTGAGGAAGGAAAGGTTTTCATCTACAAATAAAATAACCTTTTTAAGCGTAGAGGCCGTTGTCTGTCGGAGGATTTAAACGTACTTGCACGTGTGACAGATCGCTCTCTTTGAACTGGACCAGCACTTGCAGAGCTCCCTCCTCGTTGAATTCTTTCAAAGCTTCAAGAGCTCGTTCGTCGAGGTCACTATGTGCTACTAGGCCTGTAAGCACACGCAAGAGAAAGAGAAAAATGTAAATAGGATGTAAAAACGCACTGAGAAACAAAGGACGTGACTCAGCTACGAAGCAGCTGCACAAGAGAGGCTTCAGTTTCCAATAAATGATTCGTACCAGAAGGAACTAAATGATTGCTTCCACGTTTCATTATCAAGTATAATAATATTTTAGACATGCATGAATCAAAACAGTGCTGCTCAAACATTTGGCCGAGCAGCTAAAAGCAGATTACAAGATTCTCAAACAAAACACCCTTTGGGCCTGTAAACTAATCATTATTTACATATTTATTTACCTGCAGATTGATCGTTTGGTATACGTGTTATAAACGTCAGAAAGCAGTGAAAATCATCCATCGCTGTTTCTCAAAGTCTGCGGTGATGTCTTCAAATGTCGTGTTGTGTAACAAAACCCAAAGACATTCGGTTCAATAAGTTATAAAAATAGAGTAAAATGAAGAACATCTCCATAAATGTGAGGCATATATTCAGTTCAGTTCTCTCTACTCAACAGCATCACTGTACTAAGACCTGAAGCCACAAAGGACGAAAGATTCATTTTAAATGATGCATTTCTGTTTAGGGAATTGACTTCCTGATTTCATCAACAGAAGTTTGAAAGCAAAGTCAATTATTTAGTCGCAAACAACTTATTCCCTCCGACATCCTGCAGCTCACATGTTTACTACACCCTCATTATCAGCCTATTATAGAACACCGGCACTGATGAGCGATTGATGTTTCCTTTCCCTGGTCACCATTGTTTATAGCTATCACATTATCAAAGACCAAGTCTGCTGAGATATAGATGTGTGTGTGTGTATACACACACACACACACACACACACACACACACACACACACACACACACACACACAAAATATGTTTTTCCACTTGTGGCGCTCTGGTGACGATGTCTGTGGTGATTGAGTGTGTGTTCCAGGTGATGAAGGAACCGTGAACATGCCATCTCAGAATTTAGAAGCATGCGTTACTCCCTCTCGATATACGTGTATTAGTACTGCAGGATACATTTTGAGGTACTTTACTTGAGTATTTCAATTTCTGCTACATTTTACTCTACTAAATCTCAGATGTAAATATTGCGCTTTTTACTTCACTCATTATTTTTAACATTTTTTAGTTACTTTGCAGATTTAGATTATAAATACAAAATTTGAACCAAGAAATAAATGATGTGCTATTACAGAATATAGAAGATGATTAAAATGATCAGCTGCAACATTAAAGTGATGAACACATTACCGATAAATATTCCTGTAATGCGATACACTTTATTCTGATAGTACTTTTAGTATTCGGGTGTGTTTTGATGCTGATACTTTTGTACTTTCACTTAATATTTTGAATGCAGGGCTTTTACTTTTACCACCCTGTGGTATTGCTACTTTAACTTAGCTAAAAGATACAAGTACTACTTCTTCCATCGCTGCCTATACAATACAACAACTGGATAGATACTTTATTAATCCCACAAGGAGTAAAAATATTAAATATAAAAATGCACAACATATACACAATGAAATAGAACAACATGAAAATGAACTAACAAAACAAACAGTGTTCTAGTCGTGTGATTTATTCTAAAGTCTTATTACAGATACGCCCAAACTACTCCACACCTGTGACAAATCGAGTAACAAGTGTGTTAACACCTCACATTTCTATCAACCTGCTTTTTCTTTCTCACTGCAGGTAAAAGGCAAGACACACACACGCACACACACACACACACACACACACGGTCTGCTTACCTGCTACGTAAAGGTCATCGAGCTTCTCAGCCACATTCTGAGGTAGCCCGGCCTCGAGGAGAGCTGGGAAGTGTTCCGAGCGGGTCACCTCGGCTGTAGTGTCCATCGCCTCCTCCGTCCCGTTCCCGTTCACATGATCTGTGGCCATGTCTGCAGACATCTGTGCATGTGAGACATTACTGCAGGTTAACAACAACTTAAGATTAGATAAGCCTTTAGTAGTCCCGCAGTGATATTATATTCTTTACTGTTGTATTATTATTACTGTTTTATTACTTATTTATAATACTTGTTTGCACTATTCGAGTTCAATATTATTATATATTGATGATATTAATGCACTATTTCGAGCTCCCTCCAACAACTCATTAAATATGTACAAGTGTACAGTTAACATATAGGAATATAACGTATATATTTATATGTATATGCATAGTGCAAACAAGAGACATGGTAAAAAACAAGATCAAAACAAGTATTATAAATAAGTAATAAAACAGTAAAGAATATTAAATTAGTAAAAATCCACAATAACTAAAATATTATACAGACAGAATAATTGTAGTATTGCACAGTGTATTTATATTGCACATCATTAAATATGTATAAGATATACACCACCAGTGTACAGTAAACGTGTGTGTGTGTGTGTGTATGTATGTATATGTATATATATATATATATATCTATATCTATATCTATATATATATATATATAAATAAATAAATAAATAATGTATATATAATGTTGTAGATAGCAACAATATTAAACATCAAACTAAAGTAAATCGGGACGTAGTAAAAAAACTATTTTGGATCGTTTGGCCAACTTTACCACGTGACACTTAACGTTCAATAGTTCTGAGAGTGCGGTTCATGTCACACTAAACGACTAATAAAATAAATACTATAATAGTCATCTCAAATTAAAAATCCAGCTGGTTTTCCAAAAAAAAACACATCCACCACGCCTCTTGTTAGCATAACGCTAGCTAACGTTAGCTAGCTATGGCTCGTGCGGATCAACAGGCCGCAGTCTCTTCAGCGCGCGCGTGCAGCTGCAAACTAAATGTTAAAATAAACAGAACACACGCACATATACACTTTAGAACTTAATCATGTCGGGCATTTTGGTTCTCCCTCTGAATTCGGTGCGGATATAGTAGCCATCCATAACGCATCTATTTCACCCACCATCAACCAAAAAGAGAGCCCCCTGCTTTTTTCAAAATGCCGGCTATAGCATGTCACGTCAACTGTTTAACGCTAACTTAAACGAGCTACTCTGCCGCTAACGTAACAATACAACACAGCGTGTTTCCGTCGGTGTTTACGTACCACGCTAATCTAAAACTGCAGGTGCACGAGGCCGATCCGCCGTGTTGAAGGTGCTCAAAAATAAAGGGAAAATATTCACGCCCGGTGCTTTTCACGTTGATTTCTTTACTCCCGGTGAAACAAAATGGCGGCGCCGACGACGTAACGTCGCGATCTCTGCTTCTCGACTGCATGTACGGGGCTTCTGAAAGGGTTTCCCACGGGCAGCTCGGTTTTCACACATCCGGGTCACTGACCCAGTGACTTTTCTACAGTACTACAAATAGTCTAATCACTACATTTTACACAAGAACGTTTTACTAACACTTAAGTACTTCAGTACTAATTAAATGTACTTTATATCCTTCTACTCCGATACATTTAAGAGGGAAGTATTGTATTTTAACAGAACATTTACATTTTCCATAAAACAAACTTAATATGATGCATTGTCAAAACAGAAAT
>CM051705.1:997191-999691 GCA_028022725.1 Lycodopsis pacificus | reverse complement strand
TTCTTTCCCCTCTGCTCGTCTCCCTGTACACCAACAGCTGCACCTCCAGCCACCAGTCCGTCAAGCTCCTGACGTTCGCGGATGACACCACCCTCATTGGACTCATCTCTGGTGGGGATGAGTCCGCTTACAGGTGGGAGACTGACCACCTGGTGACCTGGTGCAGCTGAGGCTGATGGGAAATCCCGATAGCTCTCCAGATATTTGGCCAAAAATTAAAACCGTTCAATGAATCTATTTTTCCTCTTCGGTCACCAAGGAGGCAAGAAATGAAGGGTGTGTGTGTGTGTGTGTGTGTGTGTGTGTGTGTGTGTGTGTGTGTGTGTGTGTGTGTGTGTGTGCAGGTGGTAATCTCTCCTTCTAAAAAGTGAAGTCAGAGCTTCATGTGTTGAAGCTGCATTCTCTCTAGTGGCCACCAGGGGGCGACTCCTCTGGTTGTATAGAAGTCTATAGAAAATGACTCTACTTCTCTCTTGATTTATTCCCTCAGTAAACATTGTAAACATGAGTTTATGTCTCAATCTCTAGTTTCAAGTCTTCTTCAATACAGCATGATGTTCATTTAGTACATGATGGTCCATTTAGAGTCACACAGACCATAAAGCAGGGGATGCTTTAGGGCGGGGCTACACGCTGATTGACAGGTCTCTAACAGACCATAAAGCAGGGGATGCTTTAGGGCGGGGCTACACAGTGATTGACAGGTCTCTAACAGACCATAAAGCAGGGGATGCTTTAGGGCGGGGCTACTGTGATTGACAGGTCTCTAATAGACCATAAAGCAGGGGATGCTTTAGGGCGGGGCTACATGGTGATTGACAGGTCTCTACCTCGGCGTTGCTCTTTCTGGGAGTTAAAAGTTATAAACTTAAACTCGTTCACAGTATGTTTTCACTGGTTGCAAAAAAGCAAGATGGCAACCATCGAAAACCAAGATGACGATCCAGCGTTGGGTTGTACTTCACCCCGCCCATCTTGTGCCACTTTTGATTAAAAAAAACAAGATGGCGGCTAACAAGACGTCAAACTCCACAGTCCACAAACTAAACGGTGTCGTCATGTCGTCACGATGTTATCTTGTGAATCCCTGAACTCTCATGAAAGATACTTTCTTCCTCGTGAAACATTTGCACAGTCAACTATTTCTTAAAAGTGTTTGAAATCTGTATTGTTTACATCCATCTGAGGTTACGCTGGCAGCTGTGGGGGAAGTACATGTACTGCAGTAATAGTAATACTACAGTCCTGTATTCAATATCTTACTTCAGTGAAAGTATAAAAGTCAATTAAGAACCCAAAGTAAAAGTATTAATTATGCAAATAGTATATATTGTATGATTGTATAATAATGAGTGATGCATTAATGTGTTCATCAGCTGATAACGGTGGAGCTCATTTTAATGATTGTATACTAATCAATAACGCGTTGCTATTTATTAGTTGAATATATTTGTTTAAATAACTAGAAACTATATGTATCAGATGAATGTGATGGAGTAGTTTCTGTATGTGCATTTTTAATACGCCTGTGTGTGTGCGTGTGCATTCATAGTGCATGTACTGGTGTGTGTGTGTGTGTGTGTGTGTGTGTGTGTGACGGGTAGTGACAGGCGTAGGCTCCGCCACAATAAGAGCCTGTGTAGCTGCAGCAGAGGGCAGGAAGCACCGAGAGGGGCAGAGAGAGGGCAGCGAGGGCATGAAGTCAGGTCAAACACCCTGGGAACCGAGGGGGGGGGGGGCTCTGGATACTTTCCCACCGTCCCACAAGCACCTGAACACACCACCACCAACAACTGTAGTGGGAGTAACGTAGGCGACCTTTGACCTTTTTGCAGTGACAGTAACGGCTGTCTGAGTCGAGCGTTGTCTACGATGTGTTTGAGGAGAACACCAGACTCGTGGAAACAGAACACGAGATGATTTCTCATGGCAGAACGAAGGCTCAGCCTTTACAGCTGAGGACTGTGAGAAGTGCCTCAGACGATCGTATTGAACCGCAGCACCGAGGGAAACGAAGACTAGCTTCAGCTTCCATTCCTAACGCGTCATTCCACGTGCAACGAGTTTCAACAAACAGACGTTTTCTGCTTTGTTCTCACTCCCGAGTGGTCAAACACGGCGGCGTCAGGTGACGGAGTATGAAGAGCGATCAGGTCCATGTCGGGAGGAGGTCGACTTTCACCACACACACACACACACACACACACCTGAGATAACCTACCGAACCATCTACCACAAACCCTTCCTCAACCGAACCAACTCCTTTCATGTGCACAAAGAGGTTTATTTCATCTTTTTGAATTCCAGGAGAGAAGCATCCCGACAGAAGCACACGGACGAACTCGGCTGATCGTAGCTGAATGTGTCCAATGGAACGAAGCTGAATGTGTTGCAGCTGGTTTGAGTTTCTTTTATCTTTTCATTTCGTCTTCATCTCTCTGGTTCAGACCTCGTCCATCCCTCTCTGTCTGGTTGTGGTGGTTCTCTCTCGGGCCTCGGG
>CM051705.1:964691-989691 GCA_028022725.1 Lycodopsis pacificus | reverse complement strand
TCAGTCCAGTAGAGTCTCAGTAGAGTCCAGTAGAGTCTCAGATCAGTCCAGTAGAGTCTCAGATGAGTCCAGTAGAGTCTCAGTAGAGTCAAGTAGAGTCTCAGTAGAGTCCAGTAGAGTCTCAGATGAGTCCAGTAGAGTCTCAGTAGAGTCTCAGATGAGTCCAGTAGAGTCTCACTAGAATCCAGTAGAGTCTCACTAGAATCCAGTAGAATCTCAGTAGTCTCAGCAGAGTCTCAGTAGTCTCAGTAGAATCCAGTCGAGTCTCAGTAGAGTCTCAGTAGAATCCAGATGAGTCCAGTAGAGTCTCAGTAGAGTCCAGTAGAGTCTCAGTAGAGTCCAGTAGAGTCTCAATATAATCCAGATGAGTCCAGTAGAGTCTCAGTGGAGTCCAGTAGAGTCCAGTAGAGTCTCAGATGAGTCCAGTAGTCTCAGTATAGTCCAGTAGAGTCTCAGTAGAGTCTCAGTAGAATCTCAGTAGAATCCAGATGAGTCCAGTAGAGTCTCTGTAGAGTCCAGTAGAGTCTCAGTAGAGTCTCAGTATAATCCAGATGAGTCCAGTAGAGTCTCTGTAGAGTCCAGTAGAGTCTCAGTAGAGTCTCAGTATAATCCAGATGAGTCCAGTAGAGTCTCAGTAGAGTCCAGTAGAGTCTCAGATGAGTCCAGTAGTCGCAGTATAGTCCAGTAGAGTCTCAGTAGAGTCTCAGTAGAATCTCAGTAGAATCCAGATGAGTCCAGTAGAGTCTCAGTAGAGCCTCAGTAGAGTCTCAGTAGAGTCTCAGTAGAGTCCAGTAGTCTCAGATGAGTCCAGTAGAGTCCAGTAGAGTCTCAGATGAATCCAGATGAGTCCAGTAGAGTCCAGTAGAGTCTCAGATGAATCCAGATGAGTCCAGTAGAGTCTCAGTAGAGTCTCAGTAGAGTCCAGTAGTCTCAGATGAGTCCAGTAGAGTCCAGTAGAGTCTCAGATGAATCCAGATGAGTCTCAGTAGAGTCCAGTAGTCTCAGATGAGTCCAGTAGAGTCCAGTAGAGTCCAGATGACTCCAGTAGAGTCCAGTAGAGTCCAGTAGTCTCAGATGAGTCCAGATGAGTCCAGTAGAGTCCAGTAGAGGAGCTCTGTTATAGAAGTAGACTTCATAGAATAGAACAGAGTTGAAGCTGTTGCCTTACATTATGAACATTTTCTTGATCATGTCAGAAGTGGCCTCATTCCCACACACACACTTACACATACACACGTACACACGTGCACACACTTACACATACACACGTACACACGTGCACACACTTACACATACACACGTACACACGCACACATGCACACACGTGCACACTCGGTCTGCACCAGACATGCGGTTTTTATCAGAGAGGAGGTTCTGCACAAATCTTCCACCTCAACTTGTGTTTGAGTGCACGTGGGCGGTTCCACCGTGCGTGCGTGCGTGCACGTGTGCGTGTGTGTGTATGTGTGTGCGAGGCTCCCAGGCTCCGTGGGAAAGCTCCAGCAGAGGAGGAGGAAGAGGAGGAGGAAGAGGAGGAGAAGGACACACCGGTCACAAGTCCACTCTGCAGCCGACACACCAGCCACCTGCCCGGCCTCTTCACCGCAGACACCCCGCTGGGAGAAGAACTCCCGGAGCTCCGGAGGAAACATTTGAACACATTTTCGGAAAACTTTCCGGTTTTGACTTTTTTTTGTTGGGAGGAATTATTAATGTCGCAATTCTGCAAAGAGGAAAAACAACGTGTGTGTCTTTCAGTTCTTTGGAACTGATGTGAAACTTCGTCATGAACTCGTGGATCTAACAAAAGCTCTCTGATCTCTAATAACAATAATCAATAATCCTTTATGGTCGATTGAATCAGTTCATCTCTAATAAATCAACACTGAGTGATCGATGAGCTTTCATTGTCCCTCAGTAACGTTCACTCATTTATTCTCTAAGAGTCATCAAAGGAAGGAACGTGTTTCTTTGTTCAGCGTGGAGGAAACTTTACTTTAAACTTCTCTGAACCTCCGCGTGTCCCCCCAGGAGACACGGACAGTCCCCCCAGGAGACACGGACAGTCCTCCCAGGAGACACGGACAGTCCCCCCCCCAGGAGACACGGACAGTCCCCCCCCAGGAGACACGGACAGTCCTCCCCAGGAGACACGGACAGTCCTCCCAGGAGACACGGACAGTCCCCCCCCAGGAGACACGGACAGTCCCCCCAGGAGACACGGACAGTCCCCCCCCAGGAGACACGGACAGTCCCCCCCCAGGAGACACGGACAGTCCCCCCCCAGGAGACACGGACAGTCCTCCCCAGGAGACACGGACAGTCCTCCCAGGAGACACGGACAGTCCCCCCCCCAGGAGACACGGACAGTCCCCCCCCAGGAGACACGGACAGTCCTCCCAGGAGACACGGACAGTCCCCCCCCCAGGAGACACGGACAGTCCCCCCCCAGGAGACACGGACAGTCCTCCCCAGGAGACACGGACAGTCCTCCTCCCAGGAGACACGGACAGTCCTCCCAGGAGACACGGACAGTCCTCCCCAGGAGACACGGACAGTCCTCCCAGGAGACACGGACAGTCCCCCCAGGAGACACGGACAGTCCCCCCCCAGGAGACACGGACAGTCCTCCCCAGGAGACACGGACAGTCCCCCCAGGAGACACGGACAGTCCCCCCCCCAGGAGACACGGACAGTTCTCCCCAGGAGACACGGACAGTCCTCCCAGGAGACACGGACAGTCCTCCCAGGAGACACGGACAGTCCTCCCAGGAGACACGGACAGTCCTCCCAGGAGACACGGACAGTCCCCCCAGGAGACACAGACAGTCCCCCCAGGAGACACGGACAGTCCTCCCGAGGAGACACGGACAGTCCCCCCAGGAGACACGGACAGTCCCCCCAGGAGACACGGACAGTCCTCCCAGGAGACACGGACAGTCCCCCCAGGAGACACGGACCATGAAGCGGCCGTGTGAGGACAGCAGCTCGGCGGACAGCGAGGTGGAGGAGACCATCGATGTGGGCAGCGAGAGCGTTTATCACGGGTGAGTTATGAACGGAGTCGATCTTTAATCTTCATATTTCATAAGCTGAAGAAAAGGCTCCAGCTGTACGTTCCTGCTTGTGTCTTATTATTTGAATGGCATCACTTAATATTCAGATTATAACTCATCGTCTGCAGCCTTTGTTATGTAAAAATACAAAGATATAAATATGATTCCATGAAGTATGTAAAGTTAAAGTTTACCGTTGAATAAATTCATCCATTAAAACTCAATATAATAAAGTATAAACACATGGCACCGCAAGTACACTGATGTTCTGTAAGCTTATTCAAATGAAAACAAACATTATGAATCAACAGTTCACAGAATGAAACATTCATGTTGCACATTGTTTTGTACTCACTTAATTCAAACGGGACTTTATTATTCTTTGGTCTGAAACATTTGAGGTTTGATTTGGTGAATCGTGTGTTGTTGGTGTCTGGAGGTGAGCTGGAGTGTTAATAAGTCACCTGTCAGGACGTGAACAGACCCCGCCCCGCTGGTGCTGCAGGCTGAATAAAACAAGCGTCCCGCCGCCAAACTGACTTTAATGAACCGAAGTGAGACATGTTGATGCTTTAATGCTTAAAGATGAATCAAACCTGAGACAAGCTGTTTGATATTAAAGTTGTTTTGTGAAGATGCCTTACTGACCACATGTCCTACATTTCCCACAATCCCTTTCAGCAACCTCCACAAACACCAGTCTCTTCGAGAGCAGTGGTGTTTGAAAGTACTCGTAGTTAAAGTCCTGCATTCAACACAACACTGACAGTAAAGGTATTATCAGAACATGTACTCAAAGTACCTTTTATACTTAAAGCCAGTGAAGGGATGCAGTGGTGAACAGAACAATGTTCTTTTATTTATTTCTTCTTCTTCTGGTGTATTAATCGATCATTATGTCAAATTGCTGGACGGAGAGAAGAAGAGAATATTTAATGCCACATTTCATATTTGCAAAATATCTTTTTTATTCTGTTTATATAATATAATCTGATATAATATGATATCATATTATATAATATAATGTAATATTTACGGCTAATAGTTTAAGACATTTGCCAGCGGTGGAGAAAGTACTCAGACCCATCCGAAAGTACCACAGTCTAAAAATACTTCATTACAAGTAAAAGTCCTGGATGCAAAGTGGTACTTCAGTAAAAGTATTGAAGTATTGTCAGAAGTACTCATCGTGCAGAACGGCTCCTTTCACAGTGATTTATTATTCTGTTCTTATCGATGAGAGAATATCAGCTTTAGATTCTTCAGTTCGTCATTGTGGAGACGATTGTAAATAGAAGTAATAGCATAAGTACCACAACATGGAAGTACTGACGTAAAGTACAAGTACTACATTTGCAGCTGTGAAACTATGACAGCTGTTGAAAACATCTGGATGTGAAAAACAAAAACCTCATTGATGTTAATTCATACGATCCAGAAATTAAAATGATTTAAACCAGGAAATCAAAGTTTACTTTACTTCTGATACACGTTTAACACATTTATTGATTCATATCTTGGGCTTCAGGCACATGAAGGCGTCCTTCATGAGATGTGGATCACCGACCCCGACTACTCAAGTGACGGCCAGGAAGAAGCGCAGAGGGGTAAAGTCATTGACGTCCACTGATTTCACGAGTGAAGGGTAACCGCGACGTAACGCTGACTCAGCGGTACGGTGGCCCAGAGAGGTCAACACACATCGACGCATGAAGACGCCGCCAATGAATACAACTCAAAGCACATACAGAAACACTGCAGAAGTTACCACGACACAATGCCTCATTTGCATATTTAAATACACCATTTCAGAGACGGTTGATGGTGATGTCTGTGACTGTGACATATATTTACCACATTCACCTGCAGCATCTCCTGAGACGTCTTCAGTTCAGCGACAGTTTGAGGATTTTCTCCTTTTCTTTTGTCAGATTATCGAGAAGAGACGCAGAGACAGAATCAACAGCAGTCTGCTGGAGTTACGGAGACTCGTCCCCACGGCCTTCGAGAAGCAGGCGAGTTCATATCAGACCGTGAACCAGGTTTCTGTTCAGCTCTGCGTCCTGGTTTCAGGTCAACAAGAATCCGACCCGGCATCAAGAATAACTCTATAGAAACAGACCATCGTCTCTCTGATGGTCTCTTTACTGATGGAGGTCTGATAGAGGATCAGGACTACACTGAGACTGGTTCATATAGAGGATCAGGACTACACTGAGACTGGTTCATATAGAGGATCAGGACTACACTGAGACTGGTTCATATAGAGGATCAACACTACACTGAGACTGGTTCATATAGAGGATCAGGACTACACTGAGACTGGTTCATATAGAGGATCAGGACTACACTGAGACTGGTTCATATAGAGGATCAGGACTACACTGAGACTGGTTCATATAGAGGATCAGGACTACACTGAGACTGGTTCATATAGAGGATCAGGACTACACTGAGACTGGTTCATATAGAGGATCAGGACTACACTGAGACTGGTTCATATAGAGGATCAGGACTACACTGAGACTGGTTCATATAGAGGATCAGGACTACACTGAGACTGGTTCAGGACCAGGTAAAAGATCCTCATGGTCACTTCAATGGTTAACTGAGTAGAACCTTGTAACAACAGATATGAAATCTATTCGTAATATTAAATTGGAGAAGTTGACCAGTGAATCCAGCTGCTGGTTAAAGGGACTGTGTGATGGAGAGAAGCTGAACCTGGTTGGACTCAGGTGTTTGTCTTTAACTGTTGGTTTGTGTCATCAGGGTTCAGCTAAACTGGAGAAGGCAGAGATCCTGCAGATGACTGTGGACCACCTGAAGGTGCTGCAGGCCACCGGAGGGAAAGGTAACTAGGAAGATGTTGCAGACGTCCTTCAGAGGAGAGCGCTGTGGGGGAGCTACGGGTTACGGCGCGTTGTTGCGGCGCGTTGTTGCGGCGCGTTGTTGCGGCGCGCCACGCCGTCGCGCCACGCCGTCGCGCCACGCCGTCGCGCCGCGCCGCGTCGTCTTACAACGTTAACCCTTCCACAGTGTGTTTTCACGTCAAGGAAGTTAATTGTAACATTTTGGTCCAACCTCTCGTATCACTTCTGGTTGCAAAGAAAACAAAATGGCCACGGTCAAGATGCCTTCATAACTATAGTCCACAAACCAATGGGTGACGTCACGGCGACTACACCCACTTCTTATATACAGCAGAGAGAACCAGATCGTAGTTCTTTCTCATCAAAGGTGCAGAGGTTCCCTTTAACAGTTATATCAGCTCAGGACGTGTTGAGTGCAGCTCTTAAAGACGAGAGGCATCGCATCATTCAGTGTGTGTGTGTGTGTGTGTGTGTGTGTGTGTGTGTGTGTGTGTGTGTGTGTGTGTGTGTGTGTGTGTGTGTGTGTGTGTGTGTGTGTGTGTGTGTGTGTGTGTGTGTGTGTGTGTGTGTGTGACAGAGGGAGGTGGTGAGTCCATTGGGAAAGCACTGCGGGGATAAAAGCACCACTTGAACCTGTTTGCTTTCATAAAGCCAGCAGGGGGGGCCAGTGTTTGTTTGATCAGCTGGTCTACAAGACTCCAGACTATTTTTCCTTGCCACCGTCCCAAGAATCATTTTAACCGCTCTGAAGTCAGTAAACCATCAAACATTCATGGTCTGTGTGACTCTAAATGGACCATCATGTACTAAATGAACATCATGCTGTATTGAAGAAGACTTGAAACTAGAGATTGAGACATAAACTCATGTTTACAATGTTTACTGAGGGAATAAATCAAGAGAGAAGTAGAGTCATTTTCTATAGACTTCTATACAACCGGAGGAGTCGCCCCCTGGTGGTCACTAGAGAGAATGCAGCTTTAACACGTGACGCTTTGACTGCACTCGACAGAACGTTGCCTCCTGGATGTAACAGGCAGTATTTGACCTCTGTACCTCTCTCTGTGTCTGCAGGTTACTTTGACGCCCACGCTCTGGCCCTGGACTTCCTGTCTCTGGGTTTCAGGGAGTGCGTGACGGAGGTTTCCCGCTACCTGAGCGCGGTGGAGGGCCTGGACTCCGGCGACCCTCTGCGCTCCCGCCTCCTCTCCCACCTCGCCTCCTGCTCCTCGCAGCGTGACGCCGCCGCCCTCACCGTGACCTCCCATCTGCCACTTCACTACCATCACCAGCAGCAGCAGCCTCACCCTTTACCTCACCCCTTCCACCCTCACCACTGGGCTGCCACAGCGGCGGCGTTCCGACCTCTGCCGGCCGCCGCTGCGTCGTACGGACTGAGCGCTCTGTCAGTGTCTCCGGACTCCGGAGAAGGTGGAGCCCCCCAGAGGCCGGTGGAGCTGTCACAGCGCAGCCAAGCAGACTCCACCTCCTCCCCCTCCTCCTCCTCCTCTTCCTCGTCTCTGGTACTCCCCTGCGCCCCTACCCCTCTCTCCGCCTCCCTCCTCTCCCTCTCGGCGTCGTTTCCTCTCACCCTCCACGGAGGTTTCCCCATCCTCCCTCCCTCCTCTTTCACCTCCACCACCAGTCCTCCCTCCTCCTCCTCCTCCTCCTCCTCCTCCTCCTCCCAGACTCCTCACAGCAGCAGTAAACCCTACAGACCGTGGGGGACCGAGGTCGGAGCGTTCTGACTAACTTCTGACTGACACTTTAAACACTTTCATCACCAGTGAACAAACTTATAAACCAAGTTTTTACCCCAAACAGCGACTTTTCTTAACTTGTTAACCTCTGAGATGTTTTTACTCTTTTCCATCTGCTGATTTCACAAAGTGACCCGTCTGTTTTTTTATCCTTTTTTCTTTCTGTTCAGATTCTCTGAACTGTTTTAACGTTTAACTGATGTTTTGTTCTTCTGTTTCCAGCCACATGTTTTCAGCTCATTTTGAAGTATCGCGTTAGAAAAGCTGAATGGAAACGGAAAGAAATAAAACAGGTTTTCCCCTCGAGGTGATTTTTGTCGATTAAGACTTTCTGGAAACGTGAATAAATTCTGACTGACTTGACTGATCAGCTGCTTCTGAATGCTCGTCTGCGTCTCTGGACGACATGAAACACGACCACGCCGACAGGAAAGATCAATTCTCCAAAAACTTCTCCAATTAGAACAAATTGGTGAAGCCGTTCCTCCGTTACAACAGATTGTGTGCGACACACCAATGAGCCTCAACGCTCCTTCATCACCATGATCTAATTCTGACTCAATCCCACAATCACTCACCAAATGTGGATCAATCCGCCACTGAAAGTAGTCCCCAACAAAGTCACCATTTCCTCCTGTTGACCAGCAGTTCTTTCAGCAATCAAACTATACATTAGTGTTTTAAAGGTTAAGGTCTTCAGTAGGAACCAGTGAGACGAAGACAGGAAGTGAGACGGAAGAACAGGAAGTAGAGTTACAGCAGAATGACCCTTTAACCTTCAGGCCTTAAACGCTGACAATGAGACAAAAGAGCAAAAAACTGAGACAATGTGACGCTTTACCAAAGTAGCAGGACACGCTGTAGCTCACACTGATCACACTGCATGTTGTTCCACGTGTGTTTACATGTAATCTGTCACCGTGTGCCTTACGAATAAAGATGACGTAACAATATCGCTGCTGTCATGAAAACAGCAGCTGTGATGGTGTTTCTTTGTTATTGTCAGAATAAACTTTACATTTAGATTTATATGTAGAAATGTAATTCAAAGAACTACACCAGTGTGTCTTTTGATTAGCTTAGCATAAAGACTGGAAACATTGTTACGCCGCGTTGCTACGCCGCGTTGCTACGCCGCGTTGCTACGCCGCGTTGCTACGCCGCGTTGCTACGCCGCGTTGCTACGCCGCGTTGCTACGCCGCGTTGCTACGCCGCGTTGCTACGCCGCGTTGCTACGCCGCGTTGCTACGCCGCGTTGCTACGCCGCGTTGCTACGCCGCGTTGCTACGCCGCGTTGCTACGCCGCGTTGCTACGCCGCGTTGCTACGCCGCTTTGCTACGCCGCGTTGCTACGCCGCGTTGTTAGCCTTGGATGTATATAAAATAAGGTTGTAATAAAAATATATTTTTAGTCACTGGAATTGTCCTCTAAGCGCCGCTATGCCCGCTGTGAAACATTGGGAAACATAAGTCGAGAAAACAAGGTCCATTTAGTGGCTGTCAGAGCTTTTGATTGCAACACATGATCTTCCTCTGCAGCTTGAATTTGCCCAGTGGTCATGGAACCGGAGATGTTCCCTTTTTATTCCGAGCACTCTAAATACCATGTTTTGCTTAAACATGTAAGTAAAGAATAAACATCCGGTCAAACTCCATCTGCTGAGGAAGAAAACCATTAGTCGTGATAGAAAGCTCCAGAACAGCAAAATTAAAGTCAACCTGTAAAACCAAAACGTGTTTTCTTTTTTTTTTTCACCAGACCGCCGTCAGAGTATCACAGAATCAAACGCTCACACACGTTAATCCACTTCTTCTCTTTCTTCACCGGGCTGCTGGTTCACTGAAATCACTGCTGCACCGTTAAACCCTCGCAGAGAAGAAGAACGCTGCGCTGAATGGAGGATTAAAGGCCGACGGGCCGTGAGTCCAACCCGGGCCGACCTTCACACACAGACACAGAGAAGAAGAAGAAGTCCTGCGTGCCCAACAAGACCTATTCATTCAATTACTGATGCATTCATGTGTTCATCACTTTCCTGCTGCAGCTGTTGAAGACAGAGCTAATTCTGCTTACTTTATATACAGCTGGTAGTTTCATCTAAAATAATAATAATACATCGTTATTTATTAGTCAAGTTATATTTAGTTTCAATAATCTGTAAAGTAACTGAAGCTGTCAGATGAATACAGAGGAGTAAAAAGTACAACATGTACCTCTGAGGTGTAGTACAGTATAAAGTACTACATGTACCTCTGAGATGTAGTACAGTATAAAGTACAACATGTACCTCTGAGATGTAGTACAGTATAAAGTACATGTACCTCTGAGATGTAGTACAGTATAAAGTACAACATGTACCTCTGAGATGTAGTACAGTATAAAGTACTACATGTACCTCTGAGATGTAGTACAGTATAAAGTACATGTACCTCTGAGATGTAGTACAGTATAAAGTACAACATGTACCTCTGAGGTGTAGTACAGTATAAAGTACAACATGTACCTCTGAGATGTAGTACAGTATAAAGTACATGTACCTCTGAGATGTAGTACAGTATAAAGTACATGTACCTCTGAGATGTAGTACAGTATAAAGTACAACATGTACCTCTGAGGTGTAGTACAGTATAAAGTACAACATGTACCTCTGAGGTGTAGTACAGTATACAGTACATGTACCTCTGAGATGTAGTACAGTATAAAGTACATGTACCTCTGAGATGTAGTACAGTATAAAGTACAACATGTACCTCTGAGATGTAGTACAGTATAAAGTACAACATGTACCTCTGAGATGTAGTACAGTATACAGTACATGTACCTCTGAGATGTAGTACAGTATAAAGTACATGTACCTCTGAGATGTAGTACAGTATAAAGTACAACATGTACCTCTGAGATGTAGTACAGTATAAAGTACAACATGTACCTCTGAGATGTAGTACAGTATACAGTACATGTACCTCTGAGATGTAGTACAGTATAAAGTACATGTACCTCTGAGATGTAGTACAGTATAAAGTACAACATGTACCTCTGAGATGTAGTACAGTATAAAGTACATGTACCTCTGAGATGTAGTACAGTATAAAGTACATGTACCTCTGAGATGTAGTACAGTATAAAGTACATGTACCTCTGAGATGTAGTACAGTATAAAGTACAATATGTACCTCTGAGATGTAGTACAGTATAAAGTACATGTACCTCTGAGATGTAGTACAGTATAAAGTACAACATGTACCTCTGAGATGTAGTACAGTATAAAGTACAACATGTACCTCTGAGGTGTAGTACAGTATAAAGTACTACATGTACCTCTGAGATGTAGTACAGTGTAAAGTACAAGTAAAATACAAGTATTTTGAATTTGTACTCAAGTAAAGTACTTCGGTAAATGTAATTAGTTACTTTCCTTCCCTGCCATTGAAATACATCAGTGTTTTGTGATCATGTGACAGAATCTTAACCGTTGATGTTCATTTAACATCTTCATCATCGACAGTGGAGGAAAGTACTTTTACTCAAGAATAATTGTGATATACTTGTACTTTACTTGAGTATTTGCATTTTATAGTACTGTATAGATTTACTCCACTCCATTTATAAAACACCAAAAGTTACTTTTTTAACACAAAAACACTTGACATGTTGAAATGATATGATGCAGTACAGTAATACTACTAATCTACCCAGTAGTACACGAATGCTCGTACAAGTATTCATCAGTGATAAAACATATTGTACTATGATAATAAAACACAATGAAAGGAGACATAATGATACGTTGATACGTTCAGTACATCGTGCTGATTAAACTTCTGTACTTTTACTTGACTAACGTTGTGAACGCAGGACTTTCACTGATAGAAGAGAGCGATGTACTTCTACTTTGACTGAAGTACTTCTTCCACCGCTCATCGTTGATCTGCAGTAACATGAGCTTTTCTGAAGGGACTCACTACCACGTTAGTCCAGCGGGGGCGCCGGAACCAACACAACATGAAAGTTCCTCGTAGCAGCTTTAATAAAAACACATGGATCTTTGTGAAGTCATTGATGATGCACGCTGCTTTATTTCTGCCGGTAACTCAAACAAAGCGCTTCAGATGTGACGTTTGATGTTTTCATACATTCTGCAACAGAATGTCGATAGATTCAAACAGAACTTCCTGTTTGTGTTTCTTTTTTTTAATTTGTTTTTGTTTGTATTAAAGGAGGAAGTTGAGCACAGAACTTACAAAATAAAAGTCTTCTTTTGTTTGAGGCAGTGTTCTCTGCTTCACGGGGACAACAGTGAGACCATGTTGTTGGGACTTAAGATCTCGATCCAGTAGCCGTCAGGATCCTGGATGAAGGCCAGGTCCTTCATCTTCCCTGTGAGCAGCAGGAGGAAGGTGCAAGTTAAGATTCTCAGTCAATCACACAAATACTCACGAGAGCAACACATGTGGATTAATCCGCCGCTGAAAATAGTCCCCAACAACTGCACTACTTCCTCCTTTGTTCGATTATAACCCTCAGCCGTTTCAGGAGCCTACTGGTGATTTAATGTTGACATCTAGAAACGTCGGACAGACTTCTGACTCACCAGATTCTGGTTTCTTGACGAACGTCACTCCTTGCTCTTCAAACACTTTGCAGGCGGCGTAAACATCAGGAACAGCGACGCCAATGTGACCTGCAACAACACGGAGAGAACACGGAGAGACGGCGCAGTCAGGTTCCACTGCTCGTAACAGAAATAACAACATTACAGCAGAAACCATTCAAACAGAGTCAGATAGGAAAACATCTCCATCACGCGCTCACCAAATCCTCTTGGTTTGTTGTTTCCATTGTGGTACGACAGACTTTCATCCGACTCTGAACCCCAGTTACTAAACCAAACGAATAAACATTCATTATTAATGAATTCAAAAAGACTCATCAGGTTTTTGTATAAAAGTTACTGCAAGGAATTTTCATTTAGTGTTGATTCTGGCGCCCCCCTGTGGACTAAAGCGGGAGTGTCTCTGAGCACCAGAGTCCCTTCAGAAAATAGATCTGGTGCGTCAGCGTTCATTCCTGCGTACTGTGTGAGCTCTATGGTGGCCCGGCGAGAGAAGGTCCACGCCGTCCTCTCCTTGACGTCGGCCGGGATGTCAGACTTGTCCTCGTAACCCAGGAAGTAGAGGGTGAAGCGCATCGAGGGGAAGTCGATCTTCTGGAGCAAGCTGGGACAAACCGCAGAGGAGAACCAGTCAGAGCCGGTCATAGAACCCGTCAGGACGTTAATGGTTTCACAGCCGATCAGACTCACGTCATGCCCAGGACTCGAGTGTAGAAGTCCAGAGACCTCGCCGGGTCTTTGACCCTCAGCATCGTCTGCTGCATCATGTAGTCCTGCACAGACGAGGAGCCATCGGGACAATCGCTCTTCATGAAAGCTGCACTCACCAACATTCTACAGCTATGAACCGTCACCACAAACGCTTTCAGCTCATCGCTGTTCAAGTCCAACATTTTCTCTTTTAGCTCCGCTTTTGGTCTCCACCGCCAAATATCTGTCTCTCCAGCGGCTAAACGCTTCACCAATCACCTGCTCCTCTTTAAATACCACTTCTCTTTCACATTTTTCTTTTTTAATTATGTGAAGTGAGAGTATTGGAATAAATCCTAAATATATAAAGAATGATTTGTAGTCATTCGCGTGAAGTGGAACTTTAAAACGTGAGAATGAATCTCTTAAAGTGGCGTTTTCTTTGCTGCACATGTTAAAGAGTGGCGCGTGCCGGTGAGGCCTGCAGGCCAACAGGTCGGACTGCATTACAGCCTCCACAGACTTCAGACGGCTTCAGAATGAACCCTTTGGAATAAAGCGGCCGCTGAAGAGCTGCAACACTCACCTGGGTGATGGGGTCTCCCTCTTTGCAGGCCGCGGTCACAGCTCCGTCCGACAGGCCTCCATGTCCCTCCATGTCTCTCGCTCAGCTCTGCTCCTCCGCAGCGCTGCCTTCAAGCGCTGCTGGGACGTTTGGGCTCCACGTAACCCAGAGGACGTTCTGGCTGCATTCACGCGTTTTAAATAGACATTCATTGTGTATGACTTTGAAAGCCCTGCTTGGTTTCATTCTATTGTGATATAACAGTTTCAGGTTTCAGGCTTAAATGTTTTGCCTCATTGCGTTTTTGAACTTAAAGTGATTATTCCTAAAATATAATCTCCATAGAGCAGGTTTTGTTTTGTTGTTACATTTAAACCTCATTAAAGATTCAGTCTGATTATTATAATTAATGTAACAGCACCGTGACCAAGGAATGAGACGAGCTGCTGACAGAGATTCTATTCACATGTATGACGGTACATCTTTCTTGAGAAGTGTTTTAAAAAGTTACATTTTTATGACGTTAAACAATTCTTTAAAAGAAAGATTATTTTGTGAAAACGCAATAAAGTTGTGTTGTGCTGAATAATTTACGTATTCATGAAAAGACAGCAAGAATATTTACTTTTATATTAAATTTAAATATTTTTTTATAGATATTAGCATCAATAAGACATCATGCTCAACGTTTCCTCGCCCGTTCATGTTCAACACATTCCGAGTTTGCGTTTCATAAACTAAAAGGAAATATTACACGTCTGTTCTTTGAAGAGTCCAGTTTAGATATTTCAGACAGAACCTGAAGGCAGCCAGGTGTTTCCGGGGGCCTTCAGGTACAGACTGAACTGTGGGAAAGAAACGCCCACAGGTTCGACGAGAAATGCAGCCGAGCGGTGACGTAAAGACGGAAGAAGAAGAATTTAGATTCCTGTGAACTCTTCAGTCTGTGCTGCTTCCTGCGTCACCTGCTCCACAGGTGAGCATTAAAAGTTAAAGGACGTCTGGCCGGCAACATGAACAGTTTCTGTATTTCAAGTAAAATGTTGATTAAATCCTCCCATTGTTTCTTAATATGAATGTTAAGATGTTTACTGGTGTTGAACCCTGATGGGGATCTGGAGGCTCTCAGGTAGAAACATGCTGAGAAGTGGGCGGAGCTACAGGTCTGAACACGTGGAGACATTTAAAGAAAGGGAGGCTGAAACTGAGGCTGCAGGGACAGACACACCCCGATCCTGGATCAGATCTTAGACCGACTAACACACGCGTTTGAGTTTCCTTTTGCAACAGCAGTCATCTTCAAAGTGAGACAACAACATGGCGCTGAAAGAGGCCAAGTTTGTGATTTATTAAAGATTAGTGCAGCTTTAAAACTAGCATGTGTAGGAAAGAAACAATGTGCGAATGTGGCGCCATCTGGTGGTCGTATAAAGAATTCCACTTTAATTTAGCCAGAAGCAATGTGAAATAATTGTTAAATCAACTGCTCAGTTTTCTTTTCGACACAAGTAAAAATATCAAATGTGTTAAACGAGTGAACCGTAAAATAAAACATCACACGACACAGATTCTGAAAAAAAGAACCCAGAAAATAAAATAAACTTGTTTAAAACATTTTATTATTCTTGCTCTTCACTCAAACAATTTGAAAGCGGATAAAATTAAAATAAAAAGCGACTAAATAATAATTACATGTCTTTATACGAATGAATGAATTCTGATCCGAAGATAAAATCCTCCATCTGGCGTTAAAATCATCTGCGCGCTGTTTTCCTGCTCTCCAGCAGCAGAACCATCATGCGGCTCTTCAGCGAGGACAGTTTGTTGCCGTAGTTTTGCCGGAGGGTCGATGCCAGCGTGCAGCGGAGGCTCCGCAGGCTCGGGGGGGAACCGCCGCCCGGCACGTTGAGCAGAGCGCGGAAGAAGTCCTGCCACAAGTCGCTGTGGGGGTTCCTGTGGAGAACGTGGCTTTTATTGAGATGAACCGTAAAGCTGCACGATACCCCCAACAGTTTAAATCAAGAACGTCGCGACGTAGAGACGCCGCATCACGGCTCTGGTAGCGACGGGCTAGTTCGCTAGCTCGCTGCTTCAGCGCTACAGTTACAGATGATAATAAAAACAGCACCACGTGACCTGCTGGGTTTGGTCTACGTCACGTTCAACATGTAGCCTGACTGCAGTTTATAAAGTCACCGTGCATTATGGCCGCACACCCATCACTTAGCGTATGCTAATGGTTAGCACTAAGGCTAATTGTTAAGACGCCAACTATTGTTATGGTTATAGTAAGGTCAGAGTGCAGAATTACCTTCTAAAAACACCGTTGGTCTTCCACACGCCGCCTTCATTGGTGACCCGCATGTACGCCCCGAACAGCATGCAGTAGACGGTCCCCGCTATGCCAAAGTAATCCGTCTACACACACACACACACACACACACAAAAGAAAGCGGCCTGAAAAGGGTCTTAATTGCCAATTCATTTCCAGTTTTAAGTCACATTGTGCAAAATAAATCTTACTACTATTTCTGGTAACTTTTAAACAAACATAAGATTTAATAATATTCTGGTCCGATAAGAGGAATAAACGTCCCGCGAGTCCTCACCTGGTAGCTCCAGGGTTTCCCGCTGAGCATCTCCGTACACTGGAAGCCCGATGTCAAACACTTGGCGGTGAAAGCAGTGCCTTCTGGGAAAAGCTCCATGTCGATGCTCTGCCCGAAGTCGATGAGGACGAGGCCGTGGTCCAGGTTCTCCGGCTCAAAGCACTTGTTGTCCAGGAACCTGAGACACAACAGCAGGACCGATGAAGACGAGCTCAGAGGCTTCGATGCTAGAACAACGTGGTTAGTGGCGGTTACCTGTCTCCCAGCAGGAAGTTGTCTGGTTTGATGTCGCCGTGGATGACGTGGACGGCGTGCAGCTGCTCCACCATGTGCAGGATGCAGACGGCGAAGTACATGACGAGCGGCTGAGGCATCACCTTGTCGCTCAGGGTTTTGTAAATGTTCACCGTGTTCTGATTGGACGGGAAAAAAACAAACAATCTGGTCAGAAGACGTCCGTAAAGAAAGATGGCGGGCGCGTCTCGGGGCCGACGTACCAGCAGGGTGCCGTGGTTGTGGAGCTCGCCGAGCAGCACGCTGCCGTCGTGGAAGAGGTGAGCGGCGTGGACGCTGCTGAACAGGTGACGGACGTCGGGCCGCAGACGAGCGTCCAGCCGAGTGTGGATGTAAAACTCCCAGCGATTGGCCGGCTTCTGGACCTGAAACCACCGAAGAAGAGAGAAGAGTTGGGCTCAGATATCATTGGTGACCGTTGGTTCGCCGTTAGCGGTGCTGCTAACGTCACTAGCGCTCCTCCTGTTGGTTTAAACACCGACTGGTTGTTTATTATCATCAGAGACCAGAACGTTTTTTACGGTCCAGGTTTACCGTCTCACCTTTAACACCGTCCTCTCGGAGGTCTCGGGGACGGTCGCCTGGTACACCGTCGCAAAAGCACCTTCACCGAGGACGCAGTCGACTCGCAGAGACGCTTTTCCTGTCGAGAGGAAAACGTTCTCATTTCACACACGCGAACCAAACATGTCAGCGTTTACAGGATTATAAATGACTCATTTGATCTGAAATGTGAAGTTTTCCTGAAATATTAAGTTGGATTTAGTCAAAATTGACACAATAAAAAAACCCAAAGAGGCGCAGTGAAGAGTAAATGCACAAGAAATAAATATTTCCATTCATCAGCTAGTTTTTACACAAATCCTGTGATATGATTAAAAATATATTATATATAAATATTCTTGTATAGAAGAATTGAGATATAATCAAGATAAATTGTGATAATTGGTGAGATGCTTAAGAAGTTATTGAAGTCTTGATGCTAAGCTAGGCTAACGGCCTCCTGGCTGCAGCTCAATAAGGGACTTGTTTCAGACCATGAAGCAGAGCAGCCGTCCTCACCCATGCGGATGGTGGTCTTGGGGCTGATGTCGGGGACTTTGAACGGCCAGGTGACGCAGCGGGGGTGAGCGGCGAGAGGCGGGTCGAGTGACGACAGCAGATCAGAGATCAGCTCGTCGTCCCAGGGGTCCGGCACCAGCGGCGCTGCTGCGTTCACGGACACGTCGGCGGCGAGCGGCTTCACCCCTCTGACGTCTGGACTCGTCACGAGTTCGTCCTCGGCGCTGAACTGCTGCTGCTCCGGGCTCATGGGCACGTCGGCACAGAGCTGCCGCGGACTCACGAAGGCGTCCAGGTCCGGCCCGACCCGGAGCTCGGGGCTCCTGAAGACCAGCCAGTCCGGTTGGACGGCACACTCCGGAGTCATGGGGACATCGGCCACCGGTCTCTGGACCCGGGCCGGACTGGCGGGTCTGTCCAGGTCCTCCATGATGGTGAACGCTTCTCTTTGGGGTCCGACTGAAGCGTCCGGTTCGGGGCCCGCGTACACGTCCCAGCCGGCGGCGGCGGCGGGCCACAGCGTCTGGTCCCTGAAGGACAGCGCGGCGGGAGGCGGGGGCTGCACCATGCTGACGGAGGAGGTCAGGCAGGGCGGGGCCGAGGCCAGGCCTTCGCCCACGATGGTGCCGTGTGCAGCAGCGGAGGCAGGAAGCTGCTGACCGAAGGCCGCGTCGCTGGACGGACTCTGCTCCATGATGGGGCTGAACACACGACGTCATCATTAAACATCCCGTCCACCACACTCTGATACTAAAACATACAACATGACAGACTCACTTCAGATGTTTTGCTGATACATTCTCATAAGGGTAATGCGTGCATTTAAAGTCTATGATTAGTTAGGCCTTCGTTTTAAGAACCTCCGGGTAGGGCTGGGCGGTACCGGTACCGCCCAGCCCTACCCGGAGGTCTTCCTTTTCTTCCTCCGAGTAACTCGATCACATCTCTCCGTACGCTGCGTGCGCTCTGACTGAAGAACCTCGGCCTTTAGCGGTTAAACAGCCAGTCTGTCTGAGGCACTGTTTCACTCCTCCCGTCAGAATGAAATGGTGGTTAAGAGGTAGCGTCTTTAGAAACCTCTGCAGCGAGCCTGGAGCAGCGGCAGACGGGCTACCTGAGTTTCTTGGTCTGTCGTCTGATGAAAGCCTCGTCCTCAGCGTCTCCACCATCACAGTCCTCCTCTGAAGAACAGAAGGAGGATATCTGAACGAGACCACGTGCAGCAGGACGCTGGAGACAGTCAACGCGCTGCATCGTCCTCTCAAACACCAGAGAACAAACTAACGGAGCCGTGAGGAACCAAAGACCAACCGCCACAGAGAGGAGGGATCGTCTGGAACCCCAAGAACTCCTTCATTACCGTCAGACAAACCAGTCACATGTTCTATTATTATGAAGAAACAAAGGCTCAATAGCCTGCGAGTTCCTGAGTGAACACAGGTGGAGTGTGTGTGTGTGTGTGTGTGTGTGTTACCTCGGTCCTCCTCGTAGAAGGTGAACGGCGTCGTGTGTGTGTGTGTGTGTGTGTGTGTGTGTGTGTGCGCGTTACCTCGGTCCTCCTCGTAGAAGGTGAACGGCGTCGTGTGTGTGTGTGTGTGTGTGTGTGTGTGTTACCTCGGTCCTCCTCGTAGAAGGTGAACGGCGTCTTGAGTGTGAATGGCGTGGAGACGAACTGAGCCAACATGGCGAAGTCGGAGGTGCTGTTGGGACACGCAGCCAGAGAGTGGAGGGCGTTGTACCGAGCGCCCCACATGGTGCTCTCGTCTGGGGTCGGCTCGGCAGGCGTCTCCTGCTCAGCGAGGACATTTGAATAGAACACATGACGCTTTACCGCAACGAATATCGTTACATCGAAAGCTTCAAAAGGCTGTTTTATGACGTCATCGCCCTAAAAAATGAATGAATAAATCCTGGTATTTCGTGAGATGAAACGACTAACATCAGTGTATTAATACCAGCTTTAGACACTGAACACACAAGAACCGGCGTCTTGGTAACGTGTTCTTACTCACGTTGGGTTTGTTCGGCGCGGGGATCTGGACCAGAGCTCTGATTGGAGCAGCAGCACGAGAGAGGGACACAATAACAGGAACAGCAGTCACATCAACAACGCCCATCGACTGATTTCACCATCGAATAAACAACAATCTCAACCACGAAGCATAATACGTTACTCACCTGCCGTTCTCTTTGTCCGTCTCGTCCTGGAAGACGGTGAACGGAGCCGTCGAGGACGAGACGCCTGCGTCCAAAAAAACAGACGGAAAAACAAAGTTCAAAAGGAAGCGTGACGAGCATCAGAGTCCAAGAACAGAACAATATCCAGTCAGCATGACCAGCGAGTCGATCCGGTTCACTCGACTCTCGGGAACCGAATCCAGAAGCGGTTCCGAACATTAAAATGAATTACAAACATTCTGCATCGTGTTCACACAGCTGTAGGAATGACTCGTAATCAATTAGCATCTTGATTGATTAATGGATATTGCATTTTCATACAAACCTCTCGGGGAATGAGACTTTAAGTCACTCGGCTGTGGAAACACTCCGACTCTCTTAAATAAAACCTGAACCTGAACATTTACCGGCTCCCGGGTAGCGGGGATCGAACCCCCGCTCAGCGGCGCGGCGCAGCGGCGTGTTGCTGAGCGGATCCTGGAGCAGCGTCGGGGCCTGGAACATGTCCATGATCACATCTGGATCACACAAACACATCGAAGGAACCGTTAAACAGCAGCAGCAAGAAGACCTCTGGAAACAGGAAGCGAACTTCACTTTCATTTGTGTCCCTCTGATACCAATTATTGATCCATATCAACAGATGAAGCTGTTTGATTATAGCAGCTGGTCCACATCTCCTTCAAACTACTGGATTTATTCTAGTTCTTCACCAAAACTACATTTTACAGACGACATGAACGCATCATGATAACGTGATAATGACCCTTCAGCCAGTACTCATGTTCACTGAGCAGAGCCTGAAGGCATCATAGTGTAGCTGAAGAGAACCTCCGTTGGTTAGCTGTTAGCGCTGCTGCTAACGTTAACTTTAACGACAGACTGAGGCGGATCAGTCTGGATCTCGGATCCTCTACGTCACTAGAACACTCACCCAGAGCTTCCCGGGTGTTGACGGTGGGTGACGGCAGCACCCTGGACGGTGTGGCCTGAACGAAGCCCAGCGAGTTGTTGGGAGTGATGTGAGACAGGTTGGCTGTTCCGCCCTGAGACACTGAGACAAAAGAGGAGGTTTGAAAAGAGACCGACACGAGGACGACGTTCTCCTGAACCGCTGCTGGACTCACTGTTCAGCTTCTCCTCCGGCGCCGCTGGCTGGAAGGCGTCCCTGAGAGGGAGAAACAACTCGATCTTTTACACGTTCATACAAATATTATGTTAAATTATTATAGCCACCGTTATAAAAGGGTTTAATAATTCACCAATGATTACTTTAGTGCTGAAGAAAAGGGCAGAAACACACAAAAGCACCACTTTAAATCTTGTGTTTACCAGAGATGTGCTGGCAACAGGAAGTGAGCATATTCAGACTGATGTAGAGACCTGTCAATCACCGTGTAGCCCCGCCCTAAAGCATCCCCTGCTTTATGGTCTGTGTGACTCTAAATGGACCATCATGTACTAAATGAACATCATGCTGTATTGAAGAAGACTTGAAACTAGAGATTGAGACATAAACTCATGTTTACTGAGGGAATAAATCAAGAGAGAAGTAGAGTCATTTTCTATAGACTTCTATACAACCAGAGGAGTCGCCCCCTGGTGGCCACTAGAGAGAATGCAGCTTTAACACGTGAAGCTCTGACACTTAAAGAACCAGAAGTGGTCTCCTGGTAAGAATAATAAACCCAGTTACAATAACTGACTTCCTGTTAGCAGCTACTCACTGGTGTCCAGCGTTGAGCTCCTGAGGGTGAACCAGATCGTCCCGACAGAGACCGCCGGTCTGCTGGACCGCCCGGGACTCAACCATCCAGGTCTGAACAGAAGACGCCTGGTCCGTGGACGCAGACGTCGGTGCAGATGGTTGTAAATGAACGCTCCTGGCAGCCAGGTGAGGGGCATGATGGGAAACCACCGAGCTCACGGCGCCAGCGGTTCCCGAGGCTCCGGCAGAGACCTCTTGGACGAAGGACGACTCGCCGTGTAATCTCCAGCCCAGAGAGCACCTGCTGGGCGGGCGGTTTGAGGGTGCAGGACGCCCAAAGGGCTGCTGGGTAGGATCAGGGCTCACACTGGTGTCCGTTTCTACTAGAGACAGCTGCAGCAAAGGAAACAAAGGTCGGCGGTTCACGTACGTCAGAGTTTAGGTCTCTGGCTGACTTCAGGGGATAGTTTGGATTTTTAAAGCGGGGTTCTCCACAGCACCAGACCATTCATAAAAACAGAGTCGACCTCTCAGGACACTGGTTAGTCTACTGATGCCTCCATCTGTTAGTGAGTTTGTGTGACTTTCAGTGGATCTGTAAAACCTTTAAAACACTAAAGTGACAACAACACAGGAGCAGCAGTAGAGCAGCAGCAGCTCCTGAGAGGTAGAAGCTGCTTCAGTGAGTCTGGTGTCTTTGTAGAGATCACATGTTCTCCTGTCTGGTTCTATAAACTCATCTCCTGCAGTAGAACCTCACACAAACACACTACTGTCCCTTTAAAGCAGACGTATCCGAGTGTCACATCTGCACTTATGATTTGGACCCGAGTCAGAAACTCATAATCACGACGACTCCGATACGACATGAAGGCACAACTTAAAGTCTTTTATCTTCAGATGAAGCACTCAACACGAATAAGAAACACGCTTCAGTCTCACCCTCTGCAGTGACGCCTCCGGGTCAAGGACCGCTTCCAAAGGACTGTCAATGCTCAGGATGTCTTCTTCCGCCGCCATGAAGATCTCCTCCACTGGAAACAGACCAGAGATCACTCAGCAGTATGTGACATTTGTTTGTAATCTTAAATGGCATCACAGCAGGTTCATTTCTTTCCCACTGCAGTTTAATTCATAAACCATCAGCTTACTGATCTCTCGCCTTGCCATCGCCTGCTTCTCCTTCTGGAAGTATTTGGCTGCTCGGACCTCCTCAAAGCAGAGCTCAGATCCCTCACACACCAGCGCCTCCTTCGTGTACGCCGACACGGCGTGACCACCGGAGCGAGAGGCTCTGAGGAGGAGGACACGCGTCAGACGGCATCAGTGTCATAGTTCGGCTGGACATATTTGTGAAGCGCGTCACACAGTCCACACGCTGTGCCTCTGACGGTCAGGAGAAGCTCCCTCTGAAGGAGAGACCCCGCCTCTTTGAGTGGCTGTCCAGTGACGGACTCCTCAGTGACTACAGGTACCAGGATGCATTGTTCGGCTGTAGTCACCTTTCTTCTGAACACGTTGTAATCTAACTTCTGTTGTACAGCGCAACTGTGATCACGTCGCTCAGCGTCACCAACGTTATCGTCCTTTGTGCGACAATTGTTTTTAGCTTTAATCCTCTGAACCCTTAAAACCAGCCGGCAGGATGGAAAAGCATGTTTTCTTTTAAACAATCCGCAAAACCTCACTGTTCATCAGCCAGAAGCTGTAACAACGGTCATTATCGTTAGTTTCAGCTATCCGACGGTCCTTGAACACATCGTGTGTGACGCACGGTTCCGAAACGAAGCTTTCAATCATTATATTCCATCAACAACATTTTATTCTTCATGTTCTCGTTCTAGATGTCTCCTCTCATACAGAGTGTGTAAAAACATTAAAGTGTGAAACTATGAAGTCATGATTGATTCATCTGAGACCAACAGTCATGTGACTACAAGGAGGAGACACTGACTGGACTACAGGAAGTGAGAGGAGAGGAGGGAGGAGAGAAGAGGGAAGAGAGAGGAGGAGAGGAGAGAGAAGAAGAGGAGAGGGGAGGAGAGGAGGGGAGAGAGGAGGAGAGGAGAGGAGAGAGGAGGAGAGGAGAGGAGAGAGGAGGAGAGGAGAGGAGGAGAGAGAGGAGGAGAGGAGAGGGGAGAGACTGAAACATGTGAATAGTTGTATACGGTGTAGAGCCTCCATCTGCATGTTTAACTGTGAAAAATTTGAAATAATGCTAATAACTGAAATGAGAAAGCTATTTGCTGATAGAGAGCAGACAGTTGAATTCTCTCTGGTAGAAAGAATCCGTTTGTGTGTTTTAGTGTCATCTGAAGACTCTCTAGCTTCAGTGTCTAGTGTTTCAGAGACACGAACACCTGCAGAGCTTTACACACAAACCATGAACGGCAACTCACTTGGCGACGGGTCTATACGCCGGTGGATTAGCAGGACAGTCCACAGAGTCCTGTAACAGAGGACGAGGCTTATCGATGGATCTGAACACCGTATTGATATTAAACGATCATCACTGACTACCAAAGACACTCGCCTTGTTTGCGGCTGCCGGCTCTCTGTGAGAGGACATCTGATTGGTTAAGCGAGAGTTCTGCAACGGGTTTTGACTCCCAGCTTTTAAGAAACAAATATATTGAATAAATATTTATATATTAAACATAAATATCAACAGACGAGAAGGCCGTGGATGAGACGCTTACCGGATACTGGTGTCTGGCTTCTGGTTCTCGTCTGAAACTGCCTGCAGATCAGATTTAGAGTTACTTTTAAGCACATTGACGTTATTGTTGAGCACGTTAGTGACTGTATGAGTCACACTCGCACCACTATGCAACTCCTGGTAGAGAGAGCGGCCGACATAAACGGTTATGCGTTCATCGTTACCCGTGTTCACTGAGGACGGTGTCGGCTGGCTGGGCTCGGTTCTCCGTGGCCTTCTGGTACACGGCCTCGGCCTGGTCTTTCATCCCCCTCTGTTCACACTGCTGAGCCCAGGCCACGTAGAAGGCCGCGGTCGTGGTGCCGACGCCCTTACTGAACACGTGAGCGTACAGAGCGACGGGGTTCGGGTAATAACTCGCCTGTGAGGCAGAGACGCAGTGATGAGACGCTCATGCGAGGCCTTTAGTCTGGACAACATCTCAGTGACACTTACACATCTGATGCAGTGGTTCACGTATCTGATGTCGTTGGCGTATTGCTCGACATTCAGAAACCTCTGAACCAGAGAGTCGAACACCTGCGACATCCCGCCGCCTCCGTCTGCTGGTGATCTCTGCTCCTGGAGCTCCACGAACCTGGGAATAGAGCGGCAAGAGAGGCGTGCAGTCACGCACCTTATTCACCTGATTGCACATAAATGGGTGGGAAGATCATACGGGGATGACAGTTTGCCTAAACGTCAGGCTATATTCTTAAAGGGAAAATAAGGAAAGAGCACCATGAAGTCACCATTCCACCCGAGACTCCACCTCCAGCTACATGAGACTGTAGTGATCTCTGAAAGTAAACTGAGCTGTGCATCGTGTGAACATCTTCAATTAAAGAATATCGCAGGAAAACAAACTGTAGGACACAGACTTTAATATCTAC
>CM051705.1:954691-959691 GCA_028022725.1 Lycodopsis pacificus | reverse complement strand
CTCTCTCTCTCTCTCTCCTCTCTCTCCAGGAGGTGGGTTTTAGGACTGAGCCTCGTTGAAGTCGGTCAGTGTGGAGCCAGAGGGAGCGCTGGGTTTCTCTCCCTGCTGACCTCATCAGGCGGGTGGAGTCGTCCTTTAGATTGTAGACGGCTGGAGTCTCGGGATCAGCCGGTGCCGCGCTCTCGAGCTCGTTGGCTAATTGGTTTGTGTTAATTGGTTTCTGAGAGCGAGCGGAAGTCTCTGAGATTCAATAACCGTGGAGATGTTCAGCTGCTGTTGCTCAGGGGCTTCAACCACGAGAGCTTTAACCCAACAGTGTGAACAGTCACATCTGAACAACTGTGAAAGCGTTGAAGTTGCAAGATGAACACTTTGCATTGGTGAATTATAGCAAGACTCTTATTTGTGAAAGAGCTACCGCTAAGTCTTTGTGATGAAAAGATCTGAGACTAAACCCACTCCGATGTTCACACAATACCGACTGCATCAGGACACTGAGATGTAGATGAAGATGCTGCTGGGTATCAGAGCCGTGACACAGAGCTCGCTGGATCAGATAAATCCTCCGGTGGAGCTCTGGAGCTGCAGCTAAATGATTTACCTCCACAATAAAACCATTACCGTGGACTGACTGTCCATGTTCCAGCCGCTTACCTCCACGCTCACCTCTGACCTGATGCATCAACCTGCTGACAGCTCAGACGCACTGCACCAACATAAAGACGCCATCTTTATCTTTATCAGTTATATAAACACAACTAGTATTTACCACAACTAACGACTGCAGCTGGAAACACAGAGAGATAACACAGAACTTCATGCAGCGGGTGAACAGGAAGTGAGCACATCTGGACTGAGGAGTGACGTAGAGACGCCGTACACGTCTCTGGTAGAGACCTGTCAATCAGCGTGTAGCCCCGCCCTAAAGCATCCCCTGCTTTATGGTCTGTGTGACTCTAAATGGACCATCATGTACTAAATGAACATCATGCTGTATTGAAGAAGACTTGAAACTAGAGATTGAGACATAAACTCATGTTTACAATGTTTACTGAGGGAATAAATCAAGAGAGAAGTAGAGTCATTTTCTATAGACTTCTATACAACCAGAGGAGTCGCCCCCTGGTGGTCACTAGAGAGAATGCAGCTTTAACACGTGAAGCTTTAAAGAACCGGAGGTTGTCTCCTGGTTCAAACTTTAAGGAACGAAACGTGCATCGGTAACAGCTCCAGAAGAGGTGTGGTGTGTGAAACCACACCGGCAGTAAGAATTGCTCCTCAGGAAACAACCTGGTGTCCAGACTGAATTATTTGGGGCCAAAGTGAGAGCAGAGGTGTTTTGTTGCCGGGCGGTTCTGCTTTCTGACCTGCAGCAGCAGAGATGCAACAAATGGCTTCTTTATCTTTTCCTCTCGCTGTCTCTGCTTCAATGAGGTTGAATCCAGTTCACTCGTTCATCTTGTTGTTGCTTCCTGTCTGTTTTCATCTCCTCTTACTTTCCTCCCTGAAGTTCATTCAGACTTTAAGTTCAGTTCGGTGAAACGTTGGGTGATGTTCAGTCACTTTAATCAAACTTCTGTCATATTATCACGATATGATTCCTCCGAAACTATAATCATCATATTGTCCAGCTTCATGTGTGACTGATTCTCCACAGGCTGTGTGTTCAGTGTGTTCAGCCAGATAGTAAAGTACCCATCAGCCAAATCACACACACACTCTCTCTCTCTCTCTCTCTCTCTCTCTCTCTCTCTCTCTCTCTCTCTCTCTCTCTCTCTCTCTCTCTCTCTCTCTCTCTCTCTCTCTCCTCTCTCTCTCTCTCTCTCTCTCTCTCTCTCTCTCTCTCTCTCTCTCTCTCTCTCTCTCACACTTTTTGGGTGTGTGTGTGTGTGTGTGTGTGTGTGTGTGTGTGTGTGTGAGAGAGAAAGTGTTCTGGTGGAAACAGTCAAAGTTAAATTGAATCAGTGACACTAAGCTTCTGAACAAAAGCAGAATGATGACTCACCACTTATCAACCAAACGCTACGCGGCCTCTGGAGCGCTTCATCCTCGTCCACGTGTCTCTCGAGGAAACGAGGAAGCAGCAGACGTCTGGAGGATGGGCTGTACATAAGAAGTGGACGTAGTTTTTGAAGCCTCGAGTTCGGCAACTTCACCGTCTCCATCGTCGTTGTTTTTTCCCAACCAGTGAACAGGAAGTGACCATATTAGGTCTGAGTGACGTAGAGACGCCGTATACGTCTCTGACAAACTGTTAACTTATGAACTCATGTTCACAATGTTTACTGAGGGAATAAATCAAGAGAGAAGTAGAGTCATCTTCTATGGACTTCTATACAACAGAGGAGTCGCCCCCTGGTGGCCACTAGAGAGAATGCAGCCTTAACACGTGAAGCTCTGACTTCACTTTAAAGAACCGGCGGTTGTCTCCTGGTCTGGAGGCCTTTAATCACAAAGGAACTGTAAAGGAACAAAAGCACAAATTCTCTCCAGTAGGACAGAAACTTCAACCAGCAGCAGAGTGAGAGACGCGTTGACCTCACTCATTGACCGCAATATGGGCAACTTTGTAAAGTACATTTGTTGTGTGCGAGAGAGAAAGCAAGACCTGCAGCCTTGTAACACACACACACACACACACACACACACACAACACACACACACACACACACACACACACACACACACACACAGGTGTTGATAGAATGTGTTGTCTCTCTGCTGCAGGTCAGAGCTGTGATGAGAACACAGCCAACGATCAATAGATGGGGGGAGAGAGAGAGAGAGGAGAGAGAGAGAGAGAGAGAGAGAGAGAGAGAGAGAGAGAGAGAGAGAGAGAGAGAGAGAGAGAGAGAGAGAGAGAGAGAGAGAGAGAGAGAGAGAGAGAGAGAGAGAGAGAGAGAGAGAGAGAGAGACCCATGTTGAACGTCTCTGCTCCTCAGAGAGGAGGTGTTGCTGAACCGCTGGTTCTCTTTGTTCGCTGTGGCTCCTCCTTCTTTCTTGGTGTCTTCGTGCCGGTGGACTGAACACTGGACGGGCCTGAGCAGCTGTCCAGGTTACTTGCTGGTCAACTGAAAGGAATCGCAGCGTTTCTGTGACTGAACTCGATGGCGTCGGCACAGAAACGTCACTTCCTGCAACTCCTCTGAAACCAGAACATGGCCGACATGGACACGGTGCCCAGATGTCAGTCTGACAGCTGGATGAGAGGGGTGTACTGGTGTGGCTCCCAGTCTCTGGCCTTGGAGACCCAAGCGGGTCCCAGTGGTGTCGCTTGGTGACCACTGAGAGCTGCTCTGGAAAGGGAAAACGGAGCTTTCACTCGGCGGTGTTGAAGTTGCTGATTCCCTGTAATGTCAGTGGAGCTGTGAGCTCGGAGGTCTGAGGTTTCCCTGAGTAAACCCAGAGAAGTGAAGCCAGGCAGAGCTGTGTGTTCCCTGAAGCTTGTGACGTTGTGATGGAGTGCACCTGCAAAGGATGAACTGCACTATCAAGAGCGCAGTGTGTTGCTGTGAATCAGACCTTGAGACGGGGAAGATGGCGGCTGCACGTGATGCACGATTCATGATTCTTTGTGAACGTATTAACATTAAGTATGAAGGCTGCTGCTGGAATGCAGAGTTTAAAATACTTCATCGAACAGGTGAGCTTCACGTGTTAAAGCTGCATTCTCTCCAGTGGCCACCAGGGGCGACTCCTCTGGTTGTATAGAAGTCTATAGAAAATGACTCTACTTCTCTCTTGATTTATTCCCTCAGTAAAACATTGTAAACATGAGTTTATGTCTCAATCTCTAGTTTCAAGTCTTCTTCAATACAGCATGATGTTCATTTAGTACATGATGGTCCATTGAGAGTCACACGTTCAGCTTTGAAGCCTCATCATCAAATAAAACAAGAAGTAAGAATGAAGCGGACCGTTCTTATAAGTTAGTCTTGTTTAATTCATGTATTCATTTGAAAAAGAAAAAACAAAAGAACAAGAGATTACATCACGCAAAAGAGCATGTTAGAACATTGTTCCGTATATTTAAAATATAAAAAATGCTCTAGGTGGATGGAAGGATGGATGGATGGATGGATGGATGGAAGGATGGATGGATGGAAGGATGGATGGAAGGATGGATGGATGGATGGAAGGATGGATGGATGGAAGGATGGATGGAAGGATGGATGGATGGATGGATGGATGGAAGGATGGAAGGATGGAAGGATGGATGGATGGATGGAAGGATGGATGGATGGATGGATGGAAGGATGGATGGAAGGATGGATGGATGGAAGGATGGATGGAAGGATGGATGGATGGATGGAAGGATGGATGGATGGATGGATGGATGGAAGGATGATGGATGGATGGATGGATGGAAGGATGGAAGGATGGATGGATGGAAGGATGGATGGATGGAAGGATGGAAGGATGGATGGAAGGATGATTGTGAATTGTCAAAGAGCGCTAGCTAGCATTAGCACACGGTGGAGCGTCTCCCTGTGGAGGTGATCTGCAGGCAGCACGAGGAGGCTGCAGCTGCTGCCGGCTTTGAAGGAAAGCAAGAAGGAGGTGTGGAGGAGGGCGGGGGGCAGATGGAGTCTCAGTCCGATAAGCTTATCGGGGTTTCCCTCCTCGCTGCCTCTCCTCCTCTCCTCCTCTCATCATCATCATCATCGTCATCGTGTGTTGGTGTTGAGCTTCCACATCTCCTCCAGCGTCCTCTGTGGTGCCAGAGCAGCTTCTCCAAACAATCCCAATCCAGCGACCACCAGAACCAGACGTTCAGAACCAGAACCGTTTATTGCCGACGTTCACATGCACGGGCTTTGTCCTGGCAGCTGGTGCGTAACATTAGACAATCAACACCGTGCAAGAAATAGAAACATGTTCAAATGTACAATAGAGTATCAAATAAAGTGCACAACAAGCCGAGAGCAGGACTGTCAACAAGTGTGAAGGGGAGGGACCGGGAGGACGTGATCCTGAGGGTGTCAGAGTCAGGGGGTCCG
>CM051705.1:926186-949491 GCA_028022725.1 Lycodopsis pacificus | reverse complement strand
TTAATATTCAATAATATCAAAAACAGGAAAATAACCTCAGAGTATAAAGTGACTAAAATGACATATTTAGTTTTTCTATTTGTTTCTGAAGAAAAATGCATTTATGTTTCTTTGGTTATTTGTTGAAGCCCCCCCCCCCCCCCCCCCCCCCCCCTCGGGTGCGCTGCGGCAAAATGTCACATTGGCTCTCGGCGCAGTCAGAGGACGAGCTCCGCTCTACTGTACTCCTCCTCAACTCTCCAACACTGCAGCTGCTGCTCGCGGGCTTCTCCTCCTCTTCCTCCTCTTCCTCCTCTTCCTCGCGCCTCTCTTTGGAACACACGCGCAGAGACAGAAGTCTCCTGCTGGTAACATCGGTGTGAGTGGAGCTGACAGAGGACATTCTTTTGTATTAGACGCAGCTGGAAACTGCAGTTTGAACTCAGAAGAAGCGGATCTCCTCGCGCTCCTCGCGCTCCCCGCTCCTCCTTCACGTCTCACTTTTTCTCTCCGGACAGAAGAGTCCTGAGTGCGGATCCATTCCGCCTCACATACCCGTTGAACGTGCCTCGCGTCCTTCCCTTTCCTCCCGTGTCTCCGTCCAGCTGCCGTGCGTCTCGGCTGTGCGTAAAAAACCCAAACCCAACCCCCCCCCCCCCCCCCATTCTCATCCCTGAGACTAACCCTCCGACCCCGGGCTGTCACACGGACCACCGGCCCCCAACAGAGCGTCCTGTCTCCTGCATGACTTCCTCTACAGCGACCTGCAAACCGCCATGGACGTGTTCAAGAGCCGCTTCTTGGGGATCGGCGTGGCCGTGGCGCACGGCGTTTTCTCCGGCTCCCTCAACATCCTGCTGAAGTTCCTCATCAGTAATTATCACTTCAACTTCCTGACGCTGATCCAGCTCCTGACCAGCAGCACCGCGGCGCTCACGCTGGAGGTCCTCCGGCGGCTGGGGAAGGTCAAGTGCCGCGTTCAGCCTGCAGCTCTCCAAGGTAAGAGCAAGAAAAGAGGTTTGGTGATTCCCAAGCAGCGACCAGAGACATCCAGAGGTGCAGTGCGGGCTGTTTGATCTCTCTGCTCTGATATTCTCTCTGCAACTCGTCATGTAACAAGGCGGAACATACAAGTATACATACAAGTATAAGTATAAGTATATAAGTACTCTGATCTGTCTCATAACCAGGTATTATGAGAAGTGATAATATCGACCCAACAAAACTAAAATAACTTGAACATAAAATACGAAGCGGTCCACAGTTACTTATTCCTTCAAGCTGCAGCTGTAAAATCAGGTGATAAAGCCAACTGGATGTTGTGTTTTCTGCTTCATCAACATGTGCCAGAGGAGGAACGTGCTAAAAGAAACGTAGCCTCGTCATCAAATTGCCAATTTGAATGTGAATAATTCATATTTAATGTTCAGAATAGTAGAACTCTGCACTGTAAACTCCTCAAACTGTTTTTCAAAATGTCTTCGGCCAAAATGCACATTAAGCTGAACAGGAAGCAGCTAAAAATGGAGGATGGACTGATGTTAAAATGAGTTTCAGAAATCAGGATAAATATCCTCTGTGCGTATCAATAACTAGAAGAACTTGTCGTAATAGCGCCCCCTACATTACTGTTTGGTGTCGACATAGACTGTATATAAGAACGTCGCCATCTTGTTTTTTTGACAACCAGTGAACAGGAAGTGACCATATTTGGACTGAGGAGGCGTGACGTCTCTGGTAGAGACCTGTCAATCACTGTGTCAATCACTGTGTAGCCCCGCCCCTAAAGCGTCCCCTGCTTTATGGTGCAGCATGCTAAGTTAGCATCAAGTTCAGAGTTTATCTTATTAAATCTCTCGTGTGGACTCCCTTCGTTTGTGACAAAAGTATTATTATATCATAGAACAGGAATTCATATTTATGACCAAATACGTGCAAAAATAAATTTGTCCCAGATATACTGTGTGTGTGTTTATGTATATTTTTAGTTTTTATTTGATTTATCTTGTATATTTACAATGACCCCTGACTGCTGACTCAACTATTATCCATCTTTAAATTTGGTCTTATTTAAAATGAATGTTTTAACCTTACAGAGCCACGAACGTGTGTGTGTGTGTGTGTGTGTGTTAAGGACGTTGTGGGGACCAGTTAAAACAATCACACTACGGGGACTCCATTAAATCTCAGAGATAAGACCTGTGTATTTAGTTTCAGGGTTAGAGTAGCGTTATGTTGTGGGTTAAGTCTCCAGGAAGTGACCGACACAGTGTTGATTATTTCCCTTGTTGCGTCTGTGTGCAGGAGTTCGGCCCGGTGTGCATCCTCTCCACGCTGCAGTCCACCCTCACTCTGTGGTCTCTGCGCGGCCTCAGCCTGCCCATGTACGTCGTGTTCAAGCGCTGCCTGCCGCTCTTCACGCTCAGCATCGGCGTGTGCGTGCTGAGGAACGGCGTGCCGTCGGTCGGCGTGGTGATCGCCGTGATCATCACCACCGGTGGAGCCGCACTGGCTGGTAAACGCGACGCATTCACACATCTCTCTGTACAGGATCATTACTGTGATTATTCTGCTGCACAAAACTATTGACTTTCCCAACATGTTTGCATGTTTTTGCTATTTTACAACAGCGAATATATTTCTCACAGATTTAGCTTTGCATTGTTGGACTCTTCATATGTAAAGCTGTTTAATCGTTAATATTGATTTCTGGTCCTGTAAAGTTCCTTTAATCATCTTTCCCATCAGTACATTTTCTTCTTCCATTACCGTTAATGATCCTGAAGTCATAAGCAAAAAAACTCTGCAGATCATTTATTTCCTGAATCAATCTCCACGGCTGCTGCTGCTCTCAGTGTTTGGGTTGCAGGAGGGGGTCGGACATGAAGTGTGAACTGTGCAGAATATGAATCTAATGGACTGACTCGTCATTCTGGGTTTAATCTAGCTGATCATCTACTTTTCAGACGTTGGGGAAAGAAAAGTGTTTCTTGACTCAAATCCTACAAAAAGTGTCTGTAAATTGCTTCTGTGCATGATTAACCTCCATGAAACAAACATCATATTTGGGTCAACAAAGCGTGACCTCGACGCCGGAGACGACTTTGTTTGTTTTCTCTTTCCTCTCAACCACGCCCACAATCGTTTTCTAACCTTAAAGGGACAGTTTGTGGGATTTAGTGCCATCTAGTGGTGAAGCTGCAGATTACAACCAACGGAATCGCTCTCAGCTCACTCCTCCCTAACGTGAGCCACCGAGTGTGAAGCCGTGGTTTTGCAAATTTAACAAGCGCGTAGAGAACTACGGTGGCCCTCAGGTAACGTAAAAACCAAAGTGGACGTAGTCACGGTGACGTCACTCGTTGGTTTGTGGACTGATGTTTTGAAGCCTCACGTTGGGCAATTTTAGCCGTCTCCATCTTGAATTACAGCCACGTCGCCATGTTGTTTTTTATCAACCAGTGAACAGGAAGTGACCATATATGGACTGAGGAGGAGACGTAGAGACGCCGTATACGTCTCTGGTAGAGACCTGTCAATCACAGTAGCCCCGCCCTAAAGCATCCCCTGCTTTATGGTCTGTGTGACTCTAAATGGACCATCATGTACTAAATGAACATCATGCTGTACTGAAGAAGACTTGAAACTAGAGATTGAGACATAAACTCATGTTTACAATGTTTACTGAGGGAATAAATCAAGAGAGAAGTAGAGTCATTTTCTATAGACTTCTATACAACCAGAGGAGTCGCCCCCTGGTGGCCACTAGAGAGAATGCAGCTTTAACATGTGAAGCTTTGACTTGTCTCACTTCCTGTCCGTGTCTCTCACCTCCGATCCCACTGTTCCTGTTGAAGATGTAAATCTTTATGAACACAAATCAATGATTTCCTAAATCAGCTGCTCACTGCAGTTCATATTCAAACAAACAGGAGGAAGTAGTACATTTATTCTGGACTACTTTCAGCGGCGGATTAATCCACGCTCGGCGCTCTAGTGCGTGTTTGAGGCAGCAGGACGATGAATGTGAGACGTGTTTTCAATGGAGATCAATGGCTCAGAGGAAGATGTATCAGGATACTTGGTATCAGATTATTCCCTGATGGTTTGTCTTTTTATGGAATTAGTTAAAAATAAATATAGATCATCAATCAACAATCCATTTAAAGAGGTTCTGGTGTCTTCGTCCTCATCGGACGATATTCATGGTACGACGAGAGTCAATATTGATTCTGATTCAAAATGTTGATTCAGAGAATAATCCAAAGAGTCCAAAGATACAAAATGAAATGCTAAACGACGGAAAAGACACAAAACAACCAAAAACATATAACTTTGACTTCTGCTTTCACTCGGGACACTGACGGCTTCCTCCGCAGTCAAAGTCCTGTGTTTGTTTCACTCGTTATCCAGAATGTTTCCCGATGTTCATGTTCAGGAGACCAGGCTGCCTCGCGAGGTGCTGTTAGCGTTAGCTTCAGTGGTTTATCCTGAATGTTGCCATCCAGTTCATATTGTAGACCATTTTTCATGGATCTTGTTTTCAAATTAATCAGCTGGAGAGACTTCAGGAAAATCATTCGACCGCTGCGATTCGACTCCATCAAAGGAAAAGAATAAACTTCGGGATCCGCCCTCTTGACTTGCTCTGCAGGTGCCGGCGATCTCACCGGCGATCCCTTCGGTTACGTCACCGGCGTGCTGGCGGTCATCGTCCACGCCTCCTACCTGGTCCTGATCCAGAAGACCAGTCTGGACAGCGAGCACGGACCGCTCACAGCGCAGTACGCCATCGCCATCATGGCCTCGCCGGTAAGCAAGGCATCGCCACCGAAGGGGTTCCGGGTTTGAGTCCTACTGAGTTCGTATTGAAGGTTTTGCTCATCTTTGGTCCAGTTGTTCCGTTTCTTTCTGAATTGAATTTGTCTTTCTCTCATTCTTATCACTCTATTTATTTGTCTTGGTTCATTTACTTCTCCTTTTCTCTTCTCTTCCCTTCCTTTCCTCTCAGTTTGTCTTCCTTTACTGTTCCTTCGTTCCTCTTTGTCTTCTCTTATCTACATCGCACACATTTTGCTGACTTTATTTTCTCTCGTTAACAGTTTCTTTGTGGTTCTGTCTCTTCCTCTTTTTATTGTTTGCATCCTTTTATCTTTCTTGATCTCCCTTCTTTTTGTTGCATGTCTGCTTCTCATTGTCATCCTCTCTTTATCTTTATCTTCTCTCTCCTTCTCTGTTCCCTCTTTATCTCTTTGTTTCTCTTTTCCTGTTCATTGTTTCTTTTCTCATATCCTCCTTTCATTTCTCTCTCTTTTGTCTTTCTATTCATCCATTTCTTCATCCTACCCGTCTGTCTCTTTCTCTGTTTGTGTTTCTACTATTGTTATCTTTCGTTCTATTCTTTATTCTTTCTTTTCTCTTCTTGTCTTTTTTGTTTCGTCTCACTGTTTCTCTCCATCTTTTCACTTTCTACTTTTCTTTCTCTTGTTTTCACTCGGGACACGAACGGCGTCTCCTGAGTGAAAGTCCTGTGTTTGTTTGAGGCGTGTAAATGTCTCCTCTTCTCTTGTTTCTCTTTCTCTGTCGCCTCTCTCCTTCTTCCTGCTTGTCTGTTTGTTCTGTCTGTGAATCGACCTCTGACCCTTTGTCTCTCTCAGGTGCTTCTCGTGTGCTCCCTCATCTCCCTGGACACCATCAACATGTGGTCGTACGAGGGCTGGAAGGACGCCCACATCACGCTCATCTTCCTCTCCTGCATCCTCATCGGCTGCGCCATGAACTTCACCACGCTGCACTGCACCTACATCAACTCCGCCGTCACCACCAGCTTCGTCGGCGTGGTCAAGAGCATCGCCACCATCACCGTCGGCATGCTGGCGTTCAGCGACGTCTCGCCGACCCGGCTGTTCATCGGCGGCGTGGTGGTCAACACCGTCGGCTCCATCACCTACTGCATCGTCAAGTACTTCGAGACGAGGAAGCAGAGCCTGTACGAGGACCTGGAGGTGGCCGGGAAGGACGGAGCGCTGCCCGGCGAGCCTCGCACAGAGAAACCATCTCTGAACGGCGACGGTTCGGATCCGGGACGTGCGGCGGCAGACGGGGTGTTGAGCGGCGGCGATGGGAAGGAGGAGGCGGCGTCGGCGGGCTGTGCGAACGGAGAAGTGCGGACAGGAGACGGAGAGGCCGGCGCGAATTCCCGAATCATGACGGAGAAGGAGGCGCTGGAGATGCAGAGGGAGCACCTCCACAGGGACAACACCGCCTCCTCCGGTCAGTCGCTCAGTGACAGCTATGTCGGGGTGTGGAGGTCCATCAGACATCTGCAGTTTACCAAGAAAGACCCTTTGATTGACAACATGGAGCAGCAGAGTCCGTAAGGTCGGGACAGAGACCCGGACAGAAGAAACTGAATGAATTAGAGGACAAAAAAAAAAGTTGTGAACATGCTGCATAAACCAGAGAAGAAGAAAAAAACAGACTTAAAACAACCGGGAACTTCTTTTACTAGCAGCGCTGAAGAAACGATGAAAGCCGCCGCTTTCTGAAGAACAACGCTCTCAGGGAACAGGAAGTCTTTGTTTACGAGGAGGAGAAGAACAAGAGGACGAAGAGTTTAGGGGAGGAGCTGCCGTCAGAGGTAACCTCTGACCTGCCGCCGTGTAGCATGATTCGGTCTGCGTCGCCAGAGGTCAGCCAGCTGCCCCAACAGAAGCCGGTGTTGCAGAAAAGAAGAGTGCATCCAATCAGGGAGCAGCACGCAAGCAGCAGCGAAGCTCCTGTTTCTGATTGGCTGGAGGGTCCGAACTAAAACCTGTTTAATGCACACGTGGATCAGATCCGGTGTCTTTGCCTGTAAAAGAAGAAGCATGCGCTGGTTCACAAGATGCTGACGTCTTTGTTCACACTGTCACACTGCTGATCCTCCGTTCATGTCTCTGCTCACAAACACATGTCGCCGCCTGTTTTGACTTATAAAGAAATAATAATCATGTGTCGTTGTGTTGAGAACATTGTTATTGTCTGCTCGTACATCAGTGAGGTATTTTATTTTTCTTGTGTCCTTCCGAACACTGTGGTGTGGCCACTTATTAGCATCGCTAAGCATAGCTTAGCATAAAGACTGGCAGCAGAGGGAAACAGCTAGCCTGTTCCGATCCAATTCAAGTTCAATGATACCCCTACGAGCTCAGACTCTGGCTCGCTAACACGTCGTGTCTTTGTTTCAGAAGCGTTCAAATCGAACATCGCTGAGTTCTTCATCACGAGCAGCTTTACCATCTCATATGTTCATGCTCATTTTAAATGTCAATAGAAAAGATACATGGAGACGAAAACATTCGATAAAACTTCCTCAATTCCGCAAACAAAAGTTATTTAAATAAAAGTGTTGTTACGTTTTATGACTAAATGAATTATGGACATAAACTGTGAGGTAGCGAACGTTACGCGACTCCTTGTCAGCATGTCGACGTTGACTTCATGAAGAACTCTCCGCTTCCTTTGCTGAATCTACGTTCCAGTCGTAGACTTCCGTCACGCTTTTAACACAAAGTGCAACGATGAGCGTCTTTGCACCATGAAGCCGACGGCTTCCTCTGACATGCAGTCAGGGAACAGTGAGCGAGCTCTGCATGTAGCTGAGCACCGAGTGCTATCGGACCGTGTTTCACTCCAGGCTGCTGGAAACGTTGCTCTTCGCTCCTTCAAATCTCCGCTCGGCCCACACAGGAGAAGCTACAGGCGCCTTGAAAAACCTGTCAAGCGGTGATATCGATTGATATTGATTTTTCTTTCTCACAGTCGCCCAAACTTCATTTAACGCTTCAAAAGATCCGATGTCCCCTCGAGCTGCAAGCTTTCAGTCCAGCAGCCGTCATGTCAGACGGAAGAGATGCGTTTCGGTGTGAGCAGCATGATGTGTGACGTTGTTCGTGTTGCAGGTTTGTGTTTGGTGATGGTGAGTCAGCGGCAGCTGCATTAAAGAAGTGTCGACGTGGTTATTCTCTCAATCTCCAGGTTATCAGTGAAGACTGCAAAAGTGCATGAATGTGTTTGAAATGTTCTGTTTTTCCATTTAAAAAGTTATTTCGAGGCAGCTGACATTGAATCATTCTGCATGTTGTAGCCATAACGTATACTTATATATTAACAGTTAACTAATCAGATGAGTTAACTAACAGTTAACTCATCAGACTAGTTAACTGTTAGTTAACCAAAACACATAAAACTGAGGCTTGAGCTCATTTTACACTTCCACAACTTCCTAATAATTTATTATGATGTTTCCTGAAAATAACCAATTATTGAGAAAATATGTCTTCAATTGGTAAACGTCCAATTCATTATTTCCAGTTAGCCGCTGCGGTAACCTCTTTCTTTCAGCTGAACGTGTAGAATGTGACGGCACGCAAACGGTTCAACATACGTGTAGAATAATGCGCTCAGCAATCAGTGAATAATTAGTTTAATTACAACTCAAACTGTCCCTGATATCAATATAATGTTTGACGAATTACACAGTTCTTTCTGGAATATTCCGAGAAAATGACTGTTGGAACTTGTATGTTTGTATTTCACAGAGTTCTTCCAGGCTGCTTGATCTCTGAACCACTAAACTTGTTTGGTTTTAAGGCAGACCAACAACACGAATTATTTTATGTTGTCCCTCGGTGCCGTCTCTCTGAACATGTGGAGACGAGCTGCAGTTTGGCTGTGATTCATCCTGCGACTCGCAAACATCCAGGAAACTTTCCCTCCGCCTGCTCGGTGCGGAAGCATCAACTCAAAGACTTTTGGCCTTTTTTTGGAGTTCAAACTTGTGGCAGTTTTGCAAAATGAAGAAAAAGGGAACGATCTGCTAAATAACATGATTAAAGATGATGATTTACAAAAGATAAAAAGATTTTCTTTTCTTTTCATTCACAACGTGCGTTTCTACCACGCTTAGCTACGTTGACTCTGTAGTTAGCTTTAGTGAACAAACACGAAAGCGTCTCTTTGGATCTTTAACCGGGACACTTGGACGATACAAAGAGACCAAGAGGAGAGTTAACGTTTTAATAAATAAAACGACATAATACATGTAAGATACGAGTTAACTGGTGATGTCGTTGGAACAGCTTTAAAGCGATAGTGAAACCTTTAGGGATGCTAACGTGCTAATGTGCTAACGTGAAGGTTAAATATGATGTTGACAAAAAATAATTTCGTAGATATCTCACGAATGTATTTTGTATGTTATCAAAGTAATCATGAACGTGGAAGTATAAAGACCACAAAAGCCAACGCATGTCAGGGTTAACAAACTGCTGCTTCCAGCCCGGACAACGCTGTTTGTTCACCATGTGACGCAAGAAGTCAACGTTGAGGTATTTGTCACGAACCTGCGTTCTTCAGTTTGAGCACTTTTCTAGTTATTTTAAGCCAAACAACCATCTTTCCCTAAAGTAAGTATTTGTGCTGCCTAAACCTAACTGCGTTGTTTCCTGTGAAGACAGAAGTTTATTTTGAAAAGACTGTATTCAACAAGCGGAAATTAAGATGTGTACCTGGACACAAAATACGAGGAGAAACTTTGCGTAGGAAATCACACAAACGGTTATATGAGGATATGTTTCATCTCAGTAGATCCGAGCAAAAACACCAATGCATGGAAACTACGGCCGGGAGATTCTGGAGAACATGTTGCATAATTAAAATGCAACGGAAATAAATCTAAACTTAAACTTATTTATTTATTAGCGGCTGGATGATTTTACACCCAGAAGAAGTTAAATAACAGTTTCAGTCAGAGCCACTTTGGTACTTGTGGGACTGAATGAGCTCGACATTCACACAGACTGTGATTATCCCACATATCTGTTTCTGAACATGCTGTTCCACTCTACCACCGCAGTACTGGTGGCATCGCTAGAGAGCATTACATAATATATATATATATGACTCGATGTCTTTCTTGAGATCAGTCTCTTTGTTTTAAAAATCAAAACAGTCCCACCAAAAATAGAGGTCCAGGATTAATTTCTTAGTTTCTCGTTTATTTCGCGAAAATGTATCTGATTCCAATTTAAACTTAGTCATAACCCTCACACAGCCATTTGAAGAAGTCAGGACGGTATGAAATGTCCTCACTTTACCAAAATGTCCTCACTTTACCAAAATGTCCCCGCTTTACCAAAATGTCCCCACTTTACCAAAATGTCCTCACTCCACCAAAATGTCCCCACTTTACCAAAATGTCCCCACTTTACCAAAATGTCCTCACTCCACCAAAATGTCCCCACTTTACCAAAATGTCCTCACTCCACCAAAATGTCCCCACTTTACCAAAATGTCCCCACTTCATCAAAATGTCCTCACTCCACCAAAATGTCCTCACTTTACCAAAATGTCCCCACTTTATCAAAATGTCCCCACTTTACCAAAATGTCCTCACTTTACCAAAATGTCCCCACTTTATCAAAATGTCCCCACTTTACCAAAATGTCCTCACTTTACCAAAATGTCCCCACTTCACCAAAATGTCCTCACTTTGAAGGTCTAAGCACTGGTCCTCACAAGTAGACTATACACACACGCACACACACACACACACACACACACACACTCAGAGGCAGCGCATGGTGCATATTAAATGTTCCTCGGTTTATTTTGAGATGAATACGAGCGAACAATGATTCCCAGGTTGTTTCTATTTATTTTCACGTGTTCTGTATTGTTCTCTGAGTCCGTCTCATGAAGTGAAAGGAACATCTGCTGTTCAATTTGCAAGGTTCAATGCAAAGTCAGTTCTCCTTTTTATATCGAGAACACGTCTCAGTGGGATGTTTATTGTTGTGTTTGTGAGGGGAAGTCCTGCTACTGTAGGACAGGACGCGGCTCATAAAGATTCACTTTACATGATTAGATATTCTATCTATGACATGGTTCATTACGTCTGTGTGTATAAGCACACGTGTGTGTGTGTGTGTGTGTGTGTGTGTGTGTGTGTGTGTGTGTGTGTGTGTGTGTGTGTGTGTGTGGACGAGGTGCTCTGTGAAGCTGAATGTTTCACCATCATGGCGGAGATCGTTATCGTCCTCCGTACTCTCTGTTTGAATCCAGACGCTCGGCTGCTTTTCTCTCCTCTCGGCTGAAGTCAAAGACGCTGAGGCGTCTGACCGACTATCAGAGTGACGCCTGATCTTTACACCATGTGCAGGTTAACCTTCACTCTCAGGCCTCGTCAATGTTCCAGAAACGGAATGAACTAATCATGTTGCTTTTATTGCTGTAAGTATTCATGACAAAAACATTTAGTTGCAAATGAATCACACAAAGTCGTCGATTGAAACACAAAGCTGGATGCTCCTCACAGAGCTGTAGAACATGTTGATTCATCTGCCTCGTCTCAACAACTTCTTTCAGTCGTTTTAGTCTCAAGTTCTCTCCTTTCTGAAACTAATGAATGATTCATTTCTTGCCACAAAACGCTGCAACTTTGCAAGGAATGCACTCGATTAGTGTAACGAGCGGCAATGAAGGCTGACTTGGTTCAGGTGTGGAGCTGTGAGAGACTTTCTGTGTTCACTGAACTCTGCTTTATTGTCCTGAAGGACTTTAACCGACAACTGTAATTGTTTTCAGACACTTGCTTCTGACATATCGGAGCTTTTAGAAAAATGTTTAACGTGAGCGACTTTTACAAGTCAGAAGCTGGTCGTTCTGGTCACAATAGTCATTTTTTCGGACAATCTATTTCCTTATTAAAACAGTCATTTCGTAGCCGTCTGAGCTTTTGAGCGTCTCAGCTGATCTTCATCAGCAGATGGACTTTGAGTTCTCTGAGCTTTGAAAGGAATTATCTGGCTCACAGGTTCAGTTGGTTGGTGAAGAACAAAGCTGAAGAATAAACGTTCCGTCTCTATTTAAAGCCAACGCGAACACCAAGTCCTAAAAACGCTCCTTCAAAACTCACAACATGTAAATATGTGAGACGATCAAACTGTGATACGATGGAAAGCTCCAGAACAGCTGTTTACCAAGTCAAGGACGGATTTTGAGCTCAAACTGAATTAACGTCGTTCGTTTCAATGATTTGATTTTGTGAAGATGTTGTGGAACATCTCGGCGAGTTGCTGTTGTGCTTCAGCTTCCTCTGCATTTAATTCATCCTGCAGGGGGGGGGGGGTAATGCCTGGCTCATGGGGCAGTACTGCATCTCCACACTCCCAAGTGAGGTAAAAGGAGGAAAATTGCTCGGCTAAGAGGCTCACTCAGCACTGTGCTGCTGGAAAATCCATCCGACAACTGTCCTTCAAACGCTTCAGTGCAGCGCACAGACACACAGACACACACACAGACACACACACACACACAGACACACACACACACACACAATGACACGATGCTCATCTGGAGCCATTTGCAGAGTGGAAGTTGTGTGTTGGGTTGAAGAGGAGGAGGAGGAGTAAACACGTTTTATAACTCGGCTTTTATCTTTTCCAGTGAAATTGAATTGAATTTTTCTGCGATTCTGTTCAGGACATCAGAGAACAGGCAGAGGTTCCACACTACTTTCTGGATCAGTGTTTGTGGCACTGAGCTGTAAGTTCGTTCATATAAACTGAGGGTTTCTCACTGAATCAATCCAATGTCATTGATATTAAGAGCAATGCGTTTGAAGCAGATGTTCACAATCAGCACAGAATCCTGTTTTGTGTGAGATATCCCAAACAGATTCAGTGTTTTGTATTTAAAGCTTTTCATCTGACGTCATAAAGAAAATAACTTAATGTTGAGACGCTGCGAGAATCAAAATCAAAAAACACATAAAACACATAACATCTCTTACTATACTTTATAAAGGGGATGAATCCTGCTGACGTAGGTTTTCCTCTAGCGCTACCAGCAGGTCAACATTTGTGTTTTTCAGTGAAATGACTCAACTATTGAATGTATTCCCAAGAAATGTGGTTCAGACATTCATGTTCCCCAGAGGATGAATCCCGCTGACTTTGTTGAACCACGAATAATCAATAATCAATAAATCACATAACCGCGACCTCTGTTGAAGAAACCAACAGCGCTCGGTTAGCTTCAGGAGAAACGGGTGCAAAAGGTCAAAGGTCACTTCATCTGATTGCGACGCAGCGAGGCGCCCTTTAGCGTCTGTCTATGAAACGCATTGGGCGTTCAACTAACTCCAATACAAACCCAACATTATTAGACAGTCACAGCAGCTGACGTAGTTTAAAACGCAAGCAAGTCCCCATCGGGAGGTCGGGGTGGTTTGACCAAACACACACAAGACTTTCACCCAGGAGACCGCCGTCCATGTCCCACGGAAACAAGGTCGTTTTATTCAGTCGCTGGCGTAGCTACGTAACACGATCTTTTCCTGAACCGACCCAATTAGTTTGTTGCGTACGTAAACCTAAAGACTACATGAACCTACGTTAGAAGTTTATTTTGAAAAGACACTATGCATTGAATGAGTTTCTGACCCGTCCAAAAGTGACGCTAGACTAAATCTAAAGCATTCGTAGCTTAAGTGTTGGTGTTTCACTAGTTGGGCGTGAGAATGTGTTGCATTCATCTTTCCCTGACCTAAAACTGTGCATAGGATCCTCAGTGTCCGGAGTCCTGGACTCACATGCTCACCATTACCCTGAATTTAACCCTTTGCCACTGAACATAATCCTGCCACCAAATATATGTCTTAAAAACGACACAAACGTGATTTCACAGGACTGGCAAACACAAAGTCCTCACAAAGACGGGGCTGTGATATGGATTTCCTCTGAAGCGGAGAAGCTGTCAGACAGACTCATGAATGTGGCGGAGGTGAAAGGAGAGCGAATCTCGTCCACGGCGCCGCTCTCAGCCGAGTGTCGAGCTCTCAGCAGGAGGATTCACGTGAAGCACAGAATAAAAATGAACAGAAGCTCATTCACTGAAGCAGAAGCTGCTTCCTTGCTGTGCATGCCGAGCTGTGGACGGTTCGGTAACGTGAGGATATTTTTCGGACGTTTTCGCTTGTTGGAAAAGGCCGTTTGGGGTCCTGGAGTTGATTTGATCCGACAGCAGCACACACAGAATTACTTTAATGGAGAAAAACACCCTGAAGTCTGTTTATGGCCGAAGTGCAAGGAGGGTGAGAACCCGAGTCGTGCAGGAGCTCATGAATCACGGCCGTTGTCTCATTCACGACTTCCCTTTGGCTCTAAACTGCTGAGCACAAACAGACACGTTTCTGAGGCAAATACTCCCACAGAACGTCTGCTCGTCTACATGCTGTTTAACTCTTTATTTGTGACGATCTGGAGCTCATGCGGCCAGTTTTATTGACTGAAGAAAGTCAAAAGGTGACTACGTCTATGACTTACAGGTTCAATGGAGAACGATGTTTAATGTGATGCTTCGTTGCAAAGTTCAACTCGTGACCTGAACCCTTTAAAGTGTAAACCCGACACGGTGACACGTTGACACGTCCAGGCGTCTCCTGTACTTTGTTGCTCTTACGCCTGCGCTGTGTGCTGCAGGTGAAGCCGGTTCTCTTTGATGGAGGATGGTTCGTCAGTGAAGGCAGAGGAGACGCTTTGATGCCTGAGTGGATTAAAGGAAAGGTCCTCTCTCCTCTCTCTCGTCTGTCAGTGTCATTTCCCACATCACCAACGTTTCAGGCTCACGACGGTAGAAGATGCAGCTCAGCTTAGTTTAATCGGCAGCACATGAGAAGCGTTCCTCCTGCATGTTGGCAGGCGTCCTGTATGTTTCCTGCAGATATGGAAGGAGTGTTTTTAAGACTCGGCGCTGCTTTATTTATCTTCCACCTGCAAGTTCTCACTGAACTCTGACGTTCTGCAGGATTTTAAGCTATAAAGACTCGATGAGCAGCTGTAACTTCTGCAAAAGTTGTTCTTTGGTTTCCCTGAATGTGAAATGAATACAGGCCACATTTACCAGGAAAGAGGGTCGTAGCTTCTGTTAAAGCAGTCACACCTTCTCCACACATTCATGGAATGTTGGGGATCTGAAGTGCATTCAACATTTAACAATTTAAGCATTTCGTTGTCGTCATTCATTCAGTCTGTTGTTGTTGTTGTTGTTATAAATGACCAAACAGTCGAACTAATAGAGAAAATAAGCAAGTAGATCTATATGTAATGACTTTGAATGAACCTCAGCATGATGAACTTCATTTCAGGACAGGATGCTGACTTCACTCACCTGAAACACCTGAATCCCTCCGCTCAGATCCCTCAGATCCACCGGCTCGTTAAGCCGACTCATCTTCTGTCACAAGGTTGACACAACTCAAATCCTTCTCTCTCATATCTCCTCCTCCTCCTCTTCCTCTTCCTCTTCCTCTTCCTCCTCCTCCTCTTCTTCCTCTTCCTCTTCCTCTTCCTCCTCCTCTTCCTCCTTCTCCTCCTCCTCTTCCTCCTCCTCCTCTTCGTCCTCCTCCTCTTCCTCCTCTTCCTCTTCCTCTTCCTCCTTCTTCCTCTTCCTCTTCCTCCTCCTCTTCCTCCTTCTCCTCCTCCTCTTCGTCCTCCTCCTCTTCCTCCTCCTCCTCTTCCTCCTCCTCCTCCTATTAGCTCTTATCTGAAATTTTGTACAAATCCTTTGTACTTCTCTTCTCATCTGTTTCCTCTTTTTATTATTTATTTCTGAACATTAATACTTTCTCGCTCAAAATATCGAACTGAAAAACCCCCTCGTCGTCATTTTTAAAAGTCTCTGGTGAGAGAGAAACTTGGAGGGAATAAATCCGTTCTTCTCATCTGGTTCTGGTTCTGGTTCTGGTTCTGGTTTGTTCATGATGTTCTGGGATGTCTGGTACAGTTTGTGTTATTTTAGAATCTACTCCGCCACCTGAACTCATTTATTGTTACCCTTTTCCATTAAATAACTCCTTTATAATAACTTTATACATTGATGCTGATTGATGCTGGGAAAACTAGATTCTGCTACTCTATTAGTGTTGTTGACAATATAAAGTAATTTAAATATTAAATGTTTCAATTATTCAGTGTTCACATTTGGAAATGTCTGACCATCACTGTGGAAAAGAGCAATTATTGACACTTAAACTCCCCACTAAATGTCAGAATAACACAAAGAAGAGTTAAACAACAAAAATGTTAAGAAAGAAATCCAATGAAAAAATAAATATTGCATGGAATTTGAGAATTTTCAATTTTGAGCATCTACATTGAGATAAAACCTGAGTAGATATCAACTGATGAAGATCACCAGATCCAATCAAAAGCACTAAATCAGCCAAATGGACCTTGAGGCGAGGTGTCAAAACTACAGGTGGAGAATAGCAGTTAGTTCTTTGTGCATTGTCACTGTTCAAATAAAGACAAATAGCATAACTTAACATAATATAACTTGGGTCAAGTTTTAATAACAAATAAAACATCAATATCTATAAAGTATCATACTGTCGAGTATTAAACCAACAATAAGGAGGCTGTAGGTGTGTTTGGTAATCAAATCAAAGGAGAAACTGATGACAGAGACATAAACACTGCTGTTTGTGAAACGATGAAGATACAACTGACAACATTTAATGTGACTGCAAAATGTGGGAATAAAACCTTGAAATCATTGCAAAATGCCTTGAAATCACATATGTTATGAATTACATATGTGATATGAAGAACACTGTTTCCATCTAGTGGCTGTGAGATTGTTGTGCCTTCTGAATGTAATAAACAGGTGTAAAACCCTTCACCTGTGGAGGAAAACACCGCCATCTAGTGGAGATGTTGTTGTTCTGCATCATCAAAAATATATATTCCCAAGCGTTTGACAGTAGAGGAAGGTGGTGTAACACTTACTGTCTTAACACATACATCATTAAACCTGTGAGCTCTGGTTGTGGAATAAACCTGGTAGCCCACACTGAAATCTGTGTTTGTCTTCTTGCTTACCTACCTTTGTGAGGACCAACAGGTTTAGACATAGAAACGAGGACATTCTTGAAAAGTAATTACATTTTGTCTCGTCCTCACCAGAACTGTTCAGAAGTTGGTGCAGAAAATACAATTCATCAATGAGTGTCCGCACAAGTACAGCAGATAATTCTACTCTTCTGGTGACTCTTTTTTTAGTTATTTATATATGTTTTATTCTTCTGTATCATTATTTCCATTTATTGTACCTAAAGTGAACTTAATAACTGATCTGATCTGCACTGGCACTGCTTGGGAAACTGTTAATGGACAAATTGGTGATGTACATATCTTCTACCTGTTTAATTTGATGTTGACAGGTTGTCGACCTGTAAAAGGTTAGCGACCTCATGCAAACTATTGTTACAAGCTCTGCACTGTGGAGCAGCATGAGTAGTTGCAGAGAGGTAGTTTCTCCTCAAAATGTTCCACTTTTGTTGTTAAGTCCCATCCTGATTTACACTTTGTACAAAAGGTTAAGTAGAGCTTCTCCTGTTTTAGTCTATTATATCATTGAATCAAAGTCTATCTAAAGTCAAAGTGAGCCAAGATGAACACACTCATACTTATTAAAAGTAAATATATCTGGTGTCTGGGAGGCCAAGGAACAATTGACTCAACGAGAGTCCTCACAACTACAGCAGTAAAGAGCCGTTGATGTACACGTCACAAGACCAAAATATTGGAATGAAATTGTGGCGTGAGATTTCAGACGAGTTAAATAAAATAAAAAGCAGACAAAAAAAATGTAAAATTGTCAGAAAATTACTTTATTGGAGTTGCTGTGATTTCTAGTTTAAAAGAGACTGCAATTTTACTGGCATAGATACCAACCGGGGTTTTGTTTTGGCACTTTGCTTAACAAGGCAAAGACTTTCACTCTTTAGGGCCCTTTAGTTAACGTTTTAGACGTTGCTATACTTCAGTAAAGTGTTTTATTCCCGCCCAGGCTTTGAAATACAGTCAGATTTAAATGTCTGTCCTCATCTGGTAACATTGAATCTTGAGAAAAGTGAAGAAAAAAAACACTTAACCAGTTGGGATAAACTAAAGATTTTAACTTTTACGAAAGGTGCAAAGGCACAGTATGATGATTTCAGTTACGTACACACACACACACACACACACACACACACACACACACACTATACCCAAATAACTCCACACACACACTTTTCTAAACTTTAGCTAGCATTCTTGCTGTTCTTCTTCTTCTTTTTCTTCGGTGTTTGCTTCTTGGAGGACTCTGCATTTGAGGCGGCAGTCGTTTTAGGTGTGTTTACGGCGGGTGGAGCTGATTCTGACTTGGTTGGTGCTTCTTCTGGTCCTTGCACTGGTTCAGCCTGGACCTTCATGTCTCCCACTGGGACCACTGGTTTTACCTCTGCAGCTTTGACCAAGATCTCGGCCTCTGCTGCTTGTGGTTTCTGCTCTGTTGGTGGGTCGATCTTGACTTTTTCAGGCTCAGATGTCGGTGCTTGTTCAGCAGGTTGCTGCTGGATCTCCTCACGTAGTTTCACAGCTTGAACCTCTTTATCCTGGACCTTTGTTGGAACTTGTACTGTGTCTGTTGGTATCATTTCAGAAGGCTTTGGATCCTCCTCAACTTTATCTGGCTGTGGGAGAACCGATTCTGCTGCCTCTGACTTGACATCTACCACCTGTTGAGGGACTGAAACTGCTTCCTCTGTGAGCTGGGTTTTGGTTTTGAACTGGACAAACGCAGAGTACATCAAGTCTTCTTCGGTGTCTGCGTCATCATTGTCGTCTTCGTGATTGTCGCTAGGTGTGGCCATCAGGGAAGCGGCAATCTCCTTCAGCTTGGCCTGCTCCTCCTTCAGACGGGTCATACCCTCCGTTAAGACAGAGTCCTGCTTCTCGAGCTCCTGGAGCTCCTGGACCTCCACAGGTATCAGCGAGGCAGATTTGTCAACACCCTCTGGGTTGGGGGTTTCGTCAGCGTTCAAGCTGCTGAAGACCTTTGCAGGGATGTTGGTGTTAGCCTGGCGGACTTCCTTGATCTTTTCATAGAGGATTGCCCTCTCGCTCTGCAGGGCATGACACAACCTCTCCAGCTTCTGAATCTTCAGGACGAACAGGTCGTACTCGTTGCTTTTCTCGGTTCTCTGGTGTGATGGAGAAGACGAGACGCAAAGAAAGTGAGACATTGGGAGACTAAAACTTGAAGGTTAACAGCTCAGCAGCAGCATTGGTCTACCTCGCTGGGTTCTATCAAGACTCGTCAAAACCTCCGAAGGGTCAACGTGAGTTTGAGAATTACAAGAAACTGTGGCAAAACTGACGACATACCTCCTCCATCATTTCAGTCAGAGCCTTGTTGCAGCTCTCGAACCTCGTCTTCCACAGACCCGACTCTTTCTCCATTTTCTTCATCTTGTCTGACATCTAAAAAGAGGAAGAGTTAAAAAAACAAACAACGGGCTGCAGCGACAACGTCAGCAAACAAAAGCCGGACGAATGTGAGCTGCAGGAACTAGAAACATGGAACGGTTTGAAAGGAATACGTTTTACAACATCCTCATTCAGCTCCACACAGTCGTCACCACCTACGTTATCCATCTCCTTCTTGAAGCGGACGTAGATTTCGTTGCTTTTGGCCAGCGTCGCCTGGAACTCGTCGAACTTCTCAGCGTAGAGGGCCAGCTGTGGACAGACGAGATAGTCGGAATAAAACACAGACAGACAGAAACCTTAGTTAGATGTTTTATCCACACTTGTGACTGACAGTTAACAAGACCTCCATCAATGCAGCTCACTGTGATCATTCTGAAGGCACTAACCTGCTCATGCAAATGTTACTTTAGTGGAATTAAAACAGCAGCAGTCTTTTATTCACCTTTTATTCACTTGTAATAAAGATTAATGTGGTCGTTTTCAAAGCCTCGCTGTTGAAAGTTAAACACCTGTCAAAGAGATAAATACATTTATGTGCCTTTACTGTGCTAACTTTCAGGATCAATGTATGTTTAAAGAACCAAAACGTGATTTATGCGCAAAATGTTGGCGGAACATGAAGTTTTGGACAATGTGCTTCTAAGTGATGAATTGCAACTTGCATCAGTCATTACTTATGATCCTTACAAACCGTCAAGCAGCAAATTTTCATTTTGTAATATTCACTTCCAACCGCTGAGTTGTAAGTGAATATTATGTTGCACTCCTGAATGTTTAACACTGAGTGTGAATGATGAATGGGCTCCAGCAGTGTGTAACATTCAGTCTTAATAAAATATAGAAATGATGCTGACGTGTGGTTTGAACTGAGCTGCAGCTTAAACACTTCTCTGTTCATTCAGAACTCTTTCGACTTTTACAGGCTGTAAAAAACAACCTGCAAGTCAGTCAGATTTCTGAATGCAGCAGGTGATAAACATGCGACTGAAATGTTCTTGTTCTTGTTTCTTTCAGATCTCAAGTCAAATATCTCGTGCAAGTCAAGACTCAAGTCCTTGTTTTTTGAGTCTCCAGGTCCAGAAGGAACCTTAACCTGAGATTCTGAGTTTCTTGTTCTTTTCACATGAATTTAAGAGTTGAGAGCTGCGTTTTTGTCTTTTTGGCATTTGGATGTTTTTTGCCCTGAACAGCAGAACATACGAGTACTTGGTACGTAGAGAGGGATAAAGAGTTTCATTTCTCAGATTTTTCAATGCTTTCAGCATCACAAACACGTTTCCATTGACCGTCGTTATATTGAGGTGGATGCAGAAGTCTACACGGGAGATATAAATCATTTATAATTTAACATTTAAAACTTTAAATCTGGGGTGAGTTAAGTTTTAAAAGGCAGAAATATCTTAACTGTCAAAGAAGATATTACTAAATCATGAATTGGTATCAATCAATAACAATATCAGCCGCTGAAGACAGGTGAAGATCATTCTTTGTCTTACTGCGTGTAAAGAGTTACATGTTGGGTTCTCTAAAGGGTGATTTTAAATGTATATCTTTAGATTGCACTTTGCAACTGTGTTTAGAACTTTACAGAAAATGTATGAAATATGAAACTAATTCATTAGTTAACTGAACTCTTGAAATAAGATCAATGAATCCAACAGTTGGAAAGCGTTCCACTGTGTTGTAAAGGATCAGAGGTTCTCCGTTGTGTTCCATGAGCTCCGTGTTTCTACGGGTCTGGCCCTCAGTTTGAAGGGTAGATCTGGTCCCCTGCTGCTGATCACCAGGTGTGTGCTACCTGTCGTCGGTGAATATTCACCTGTGCCTGCATCACTGTCCCCTGTTCTGTGAGTGTCTTAGTCTGCAGTTTCCACTCAGCGGCCTGAACCAGTAACTGGTTAGAAGAGAGCAGACGGAGACGCGTTACAGACGTGTCTTTACCTTCTTCTTCATGGTCAGCTCCAGCTCCTTCATAGCGAAGCATTTCTTTGTTTTGTCAATAGCCTCCCTAAGCAACTACGGCGACAGAGACAATACACAGTCAATCTGGGAATCGTGTTGAACAAGAATACAAACCATTATTATTATTACTTTAAAGTCACGCCTCTAATTCTGACACGACTCACAACTAAGACAATATAATGACAACAAACATCAAATAACAGAAACAGCAGAGAAATAAAACTGATGATACTGTAAATTAATTTAAATAATAATTCATAATGACGATAGTAATTATACTACATTCATGCAGTAATGAAACATGTTTTCTGAGTGAATGATCCAAGAATCGCTATAATAATAATAATAGATATGATGATTATTATTATTAAATAACACAAGTTTAAAATAACCGTTGACCTAATATAAATGAGGTACTGTGCATTTACACACGGCTTCATATATATAAAATGATTTTTACGTCCTTTTAAAAAAAGCTTTAATGCAGATGAAGTATTTTCTGCCGGACATGTGTATTCTACGTCCACTCGCATATTCTACGTCCACTCGCATATTCTACGTCCACTCGCATATTCTACGTCCACTCTCATATTCTACGTCCACTCGCATATTCTACGTCCACTCGCATATTCTACATCCACTCGCATATTCTACGTCCACTCGCATATTCTACGTCCACTCGCATATTCTACATCCACGCGCATATTCTACGTCCACTCGCATATTCTACGTCCACTCGCATATTCTACATCCACGCGCATATTCTACGTCCACTCGCATATTCTACATCCACGCGCATATTCTACGTCCACTCGCATATTCTACGTCCACTCTCATATTCTACGTCCACTCGCATATTCTACGTCCACTCTCATATTCTACGTCCACTCGCATATTCTACGTCCACTCTCATATTCTACATCCACGCACATATTCTACGTCCACTCGCATATTCTACGTCCACGCACATATTCTACGTCCACTCGCATATTCTACGTCCACGCGCATATTCTACGTCCACTCTCATATTCTACGTCCACTCGCATATTCTACGTCCACTCTCATATTCTACGTCCACTCGCATATTCTACGTCCACTCGCATATTCTACATCCACTCGCATATTCTACGTCCACTCGCATATTCTACATCCACGCGCATATTCTACGTCCACTCGCATATTCTACGTCCACTCGCATATTCTACATCCACGCGCATATTCTACGTCCACTCGCATATTCTACATCCACGCGCATATTCTACGTCCACTCGCATATTCTACGTCCACTCTCATATTCTACGTCCACTCGCATATTCTACGTCCACTCTCATATTCTACGTCCACTCGCATATTCTACGTCCACTCTCATATTCTACATCCACGCACATATTCTACGTCCACTCGCATATTCTACGTCCACTCTCATATTCTACGTCCACTCGCATATTCTACGTCCACGCACATATTCTACGTCCACTCGCATATTCTACGTCCACGCACATATTCTACGTCCACTCTCATATTCTACGTCCACTCGCATATTCTACGTCCACTCTCATATTCTACGTCCACTCGCATATTCTACGTCCACTCTCATATTCTACGTCCACTCTCATATTCTACGTCCACTCGCATATTCTACATCCACGCACATATTCTACGTCCACTCGCATATTCTACGTCCACTCTCATATTCTACATCCACTCGCATATTCTACGTCCACTCGCATATTCTACGTCCACTCTCATATTCTACGTCCACTCGCATATTCTACGTCCACTCTCATATTCTACGTCCACTCTCATATTCTATGTCCACTCGCATATTCTACATCCACGCACATATTCTACGTCCACTCTCATATTCTACATCCACTCTCATATTCTACATCCACGCACATATTCTACGTCCACTCTCATATTCTACATCCACGCACATATTCTACGTCCACTCTCATATTCTACGTCCACTCGCATATTCTACGTCCACTCTCATATTCTAC
>CM051705.1:918686-921186 GCA_028022725.1 Lycodopsis pacificus | reverse complement strand
CGTAATGGTAGCAAGTCGTTCTGCCTCACCTGTCTCCATGGCTACAGGGATGTCATCTCTTGGGTCCTTCTTCATCTCCGTCTCGGCCTCCATCAGACTCTGTTCACAACAATGACAGGCATCCACACACATCACCAGAGGCCAGAAGTGACCTCACCGGTTGTTTTCTGCGTGTCTCACACAGGCGACTCACCTGTTTGTCCAGGAGCTCGGCTGCAGAGCCGTGGGTGCTGATGATGTCCTCCAGCCGTCTCTTGAACTCCTCCATGGGGTCGGAGGAAGAGGAGGCTTCAGTGTTCTCAGCTTTTCCATCAGGCTTAGGAGGCACCAACACCTCGGCTGCTTTCACCGACGTCTCCATCCTCAGTGTTCTGGGAATATTCATAAAGAGTCATTCGTCCGTGTGTTCAGTCTGGATTCATTTGTAGTCAGCCAACGTATGATATCCCAAGAGAAGTTACTCCTCATGTTTTGTACATTTCCCTACGAAAGCCAGCCTCACATCTCAATATCTTCTTAGTTAGGTTCAGGAAAAGATGGTGAGATACTTTGTTAGTTTGTTGAACGCTGGATGAAACCAGCTTGTGTCAGCAAATATAGAATTTCATGAACACACATGAACGCACAATTTCATGCTTCAGCAGGTCAAAAGAAACAGACTTTGATTTGATATTGTGATTTTCTTTAATGTAACAACACCACTACATCTGCTAGTTAGTTTTTTCTTTGCTGAAAACTATTTAGCATGTATTGTATTGGTTGTATTAATAAATATCTGTCAGCTAAATCCGCATATTAATCTTTTCCCTCAGCGTCGTAGAGCGGAGGGTTTGATGTGACAGATCTCAGCAGTCTGTCAGGTTATTAATGGAGCGTGGATTTCAATGTCGGGAGATAATAAGCCTCTAAATTCCGGCAGCGCCTCTCGCCTCCCAACAGCTGCTGTGATTTAATGCACTCAGCTTCTGTGGGTCAACGTGAGCTCCGTCGTGTTCAAACTACCAATCAGACTTTGGAATTTATCGGCTACTGTGATGTGAGTCCAGACAGAGCTTCAACTCTTCTATTTAAAGGTTTTACCTGCGTCTATTTGCGCCTCATGATACTAAATATCAGAAACACTGAAGCTTTGAGGGATGGCTAACGAGTCCCGCCCTGCTCTGCTGTGATTGGCTGGTAGTAGCTAGTGTTACTGTGCTGTGATTGGCCAGTGTTACTGACGATATCAATGTGCGTTCCTATACGCTGAAGAGCATGGAGAAGAGTCTCTGGTGTGGAGGAAGTTGTTAAAATTCACTCATTTAGCGGCTGGCTAGTTAGCTAGTTAGCTCACTAATTCCACCATGCTTTCATGCTGCACTGGTTACAGATATGGATGTATTCACAAGGGAGAAGTTTGTGTGTCCAACAAAGTCTCAGGGCAGTTTGTGAAGTTGTGAAGGCAACAACCTACCAACCAGCCAATCAGAGCACAGTGGTTCTAGCCAATCACGGCATAGTAGAGTGGGAACAGGCAAAGAAGACACTCCTGGGAAAATGTAGCGCATTGCTAACGAGGCTTCAGACATTTAATCGTGTTTATCATGTGTGTGTGTGTGTGTGTGTTGTGGGGACATAAATCTGTTTACACAGTCACTGTGGGGACTTGCCTTCTTTCTGGGGACAAAATGCTCGTTTCAACAACATAAATCACAATGTTTAAGATTGAGGACTTGGTTTAAGGATACATTAAGGTTTAGGTCTAGATTAAGTTAAAGTTTAAATCAGGGTTAGGATTAGCAAGTAGAGGTGTGGTTAGTGATGGAATGTGTGTGTGTGTGTGTGTGTGTGTGTGTGTGTGTGTGTGTGTGTGTGTTCAGTGGCTGTTTGTCCTGACGTCTCTGTCACAACATGACGGCTGCCACCGTTATTGTATCTGGTTAGTTAAAATTAGCCGTCTGAGCCGGCCCCCACTTTGTATCATGCACACACACACACACACACACACACACACACACACACACACACACACACACACACACACACAGAACACACAAACACACTCAGAACACACAAACACACACTCAGAACACACAGAACACACCTGCTATAGTCTCATCTATTCTGAGAGCGTCCAAATAAGGACACACATGCTACACACACACACACACACACACACACACACACACACACACACACCTACAAACGCACTATATGAAAGATTTGGACTCTGTGTGTGTTTTTGTAACTCTAGTCTGTTTACCTGCTTCATGTCACACTACCCCACACTACCCCCTCCCCCAACGCTGTCATGAACCCCCCCCCCCCCCCCCCCCCCCCAAAAAGTAAAATTTAATGTGTGTTCACACATTAAATCCAAACCAAGGGGAGGTGGACAAAATAATGGAAATACCACAATAAAAGCGGATAAAGACAGATTACAAAGTGAGTCATATTAAGATGAAAGCTTATTAAGCTAATGAGCTTAAAACAGTTTTATGTTGTTTTTTTCAGGTAAAAC
>CM051705.1:908686-913686 GCA_028022725.1 Lycodopsis pacificus | reverse complement strand
ACATTACATACATTACATACATTACATTACGTTATGTTACATTACATTACATTACATTACATACATTACATTACATACATTACATTACATTACATTGCATACATTACATTACATACATTACATACATTACATTACATTACATTACATACATTACATACATTACATTACATACATTACATTACATTACATACATTACATTACATACATTACATACATTACATTACATACATTACATTACATACATTACATACATTACATTACATACATTAAATACATTACATACATTACATTACATACATTACATTACATACATTACATTACATACATTACATACATTACATACATACATTACATTACATTACGTACATTACATTACATACATTACATTAAATACATTACATACATTACATTACATACATTACATTACATACATTACATTACATACATTACATACATTACATACATACATTACATTACATTACGTACATTACATACATTACATTACATTACGTACATTACATACATTACATTACATACATTACATTATATTACATTACGTACATTACATTACATACATTACATTAAATACATTACATTACATACATTACATTACATTACATTACGTACATTACATTAAATACATTACATACATTACATTAAATACATTACATTACATACATTACATTACATTACATTACGTACATTACATACATTACATTACATTACATTACGTACATTACATTACATTACATTACATTACATTACGTACATTACATTACATACATTAACATGCGGGATGGTGTGAAACAGAGAGGATTATTAAAATAATACATAAGGAGAGAGAAGCATGAACATGGAGAGGACACACAGCACAATGTATACACAGACGTCGAAACCGGACTCAACACTTTGATTCACCCAAAGTGTTGTTGGAGCCTGAAGCTGATCCTCGTTTGGACTAACGGCAGAGATGCAAGAAACAAAATGACTTTCTTGCAAAACATTACATCATCTGCTGAAGATTTAGCCATCAACAAAAAATTACATTTAGAAACCAAATGAATGAACACAGCCTGTATTTCCATATTTTTGCATTTTTATATTTAAACAACTAAAATGTTTTATTCTTTCTGTTCATCGATGAAAGATTTCATGTTACAGAAAACAAACTTTTTTCAGCGTCTCTCCCAGTGAAGCGCTGCTTCTCTTCAGAGGTTTAACATCTATCGGGTGGATTGTTTTTTACAAATATTACCAACATTCAATCTGACATGTTTGGTATCTTTGGAAGCTTTGTGTTCTCCAGTAGTTCATAGTGAGCGGTGAGCCGGGCTACACGTCGACACGAGTATTTAAAGTCAAAGAGCCGTCACAAAGGTAGACGACCAACAGAAGCCAAAAGACTCGTGAGCAGCCACAGTAAAGGTGATCAACAGTTTACTGTGTGTAGAATAAATGCATGTTCATGATTCAATGTGAGAACATTGTTAAAAAGAACCCAGCGTGATATTCTCATTTGTCTTAATTAAACTAAGCAGCCAGTCCAACACACAAACATGAAACATCTCAATCATAGAATTTAATTAATTAATTACCAGAAGAGATGCCGATTGTGTCAGTCGATCCACTTCTTTACTGATCAATGACATCTATCTTTGTGTTATTGGACACTAGCAGTATATTGTACTGTATCTGGAAGTAATGCATTATAAATGATTCCTCAAGTGTGAGAACTAGTTTTTAGCTAGTTTGAGGTGTTTCTAGTTGATGCACTAAATGTATTTCGGAAACATCTTTGTCGGAAAGGTTCTGACGTATCAGCTGTTTGCGTCTTCTCCGATATTCCCGTGAAGTTTAGGACAGAAAGGAACTATTGAAACAAACCCTGAAGATCTCTTTGGTAGACGGTTAGATGACCTCTACTTCTTCTTCTACTCTGTTTACTGGTAGATTACAGCCATGTGTGATACGTAGCGTTAGCGCCACCTTCTGACCATCTACGCTGTGGCTGAGTTTATTAGTGGAAACACTTTGGGAAAAAGTGTTCGGACCTCTATCTCGGACAAAACAGCATCGTCTCGGTTTCTTCGTGCTTCATTCTCTGGAACTCGACCGCTCTCTCTACGACAAACCTCACAGCAGATGTGTCTCCTCGAGGAACAATGGTGTCCTGGCAGTGTGACTGTGATTGAAAATGCACAACGGTAAGAACAAAATTGATCGGTGCGCACATGTCATGAATCTGTCAGTAATGTTGTGACATCGGGCCTCATGAGGTGCTCATGCACTATTTTAATTCTTCCCTTCAGTAAAGTGAACCTGATGGATGGGAGCGTCTCTGCCAATCGATGCTGTCGCTCTACATGTTTTATTCTCTCCATCAACCACCAGCTCAGACCAGCTCCATGACCCACTGGTGCTTTAATCACTCTGACTGGTGGAGATGAAGCATTATGGATCGTTAGCCTGCCTGTTACACGTTCATGATACATTCTTCTGCCAGCCTACGAAGGCCATCTCATTAAAATGACGTCTAATTCTAAATATAATATCTCATCCAGCATGAGAGGAGGCCGTCCCTTTTACTTGATTAACTCTGCTTACATCAGGAACATGCTCCATCTTCTGTCTCTCATCTGATTGCTGCTCGCAGAAACAGCCCACCGTTGTCACTTTGATTAAATCATGTACAGCCAACAGCAGAACCTCCACAAACGTGTCTCTCCTCTTCACTGAGCGCCGGTGTGTTCTCTCTGTTCTCTCTGTGTTCCTCACTGACACATGGGAGTTCGTAGAGCCTGAAGACAAGGTACAACAAGGACAAGGTACAGCAAGGAGAAGGTACAACAAGGACAAGGTACAACAAGGAGAAGGTACAACAAGGACAAGGAACAACAAGGAGAAGGTACAACAAGGACAAGGTACAACAAGGATAAGATACAGCAAGGACAAGGTACAGCAAGAACAAGGTACAACAAGGACAAGGTACAACAAGGACAAGGTGAAGCAAGGACAAGATACAACAAGGACAAGGTACAACAAGGACAAGGTACAGCAAGGACAAGGTACAACAAGGACAAGGTACAACAAGGACAAGGTAAAGCAAGGACAAGGTACAACAAGGACAAGGTACAGCAAGGACAACGTACAACAAGGACAAGGTACAACAAGGACAAGGTACAACAAGGACAAGGTAAAGCAAGGACAAGGTACAACAAGGACAAGGTACAACAAGGACAAGATACAACAAGGACAAGGTACAACAAGGACAAGGTACAGCAAGGACAAGGTACAGCAAGGACAAGGTACAACAAGGACAAGGTAAAGCAAGGACAAGGTACAGCAAGGACAAGGTACAACGTAACGCAACCACGTAACGCAACCACGTAACGCAACCACGTAACGCAACCACGTAACGCAACCACGTAACGCAACCACGTAGCGCAGCAACGCATCGCAGCAACGCATCGCAGCAATGCATCGCAGCAATGCATCGCAGCAACGCATCGCAGCAACGCATCGCAGCAACGCCGCAACGTAACGCCACAACGTAACGCCACAACGCCGCAACGCAACAATGCAACGCAACAACGCAACAACGCAACAACGCAACAACGCAACAACGCAACGCAACAACGCAACAACGCAACGCAACAACGCAACGTAACGCAACAATTGCTCAATATATTACATCACCGGCTCGGCTCGTCGCTTGTCGTTCTACATCACACAGAAACCAAAACGTTCATATTCAACGTATCCGATTTTTGCAAAAACAACTGTTTCACAGGGGGAGGCGTCTAAATAACACATCGATGCATAGTAAATGTCATTACTACGCATTTTAAGGCAATAGACAAAGTAAAATAAAAGCGAAAACTTAACAGAAAAACTCATCACAAATGTCTCTAACATGACTTAAGAAAAACAACAAGACTAAATTGTTGCGTCATTCAAACGTTACATAATGAGAGCAGTCAAAGATGTTCTTGACTTCAGATACACACAAGACTTGATTTATTGCTGCGTTGAATCTTTTCATATGTTAGCATGATAACAAACATGAGCATGAGTTAATCTCTTCACACCGTAGATACGAGGTCTGTCGGCTCATTGTTCATTGGACCTGTGTGAGAGTGACCCTCTTGGCTCACGTTGGCTGTTGTACGCTCGGAACCTTGACTCTTGCTGTTAATATGAGGAAAATAAAAGGAGGCACATCCTGTATAACGTCATCATCAGTGAGTCTTCATCCAAGGACTCATCCTCACAGCACCACCAGCTTCGTCGGGAATCTTCCTCCTCACAGACAATAGAAGATGCAGAAACCTTCAACGTATCCGTGTTTTCTCCAACAGAAACAAGTTCACTACTTTATATTATAAATATATAATATTTATATTATATAGGTGTTGGTTGTGAGCCACCCACTCCGTGTATATAGGTCACAACGGATTTACACAACCAACCGCACTCATTTTAAACAGGCAATTAATTCTCAGGGATAACGCTCAAATTCATTACAAATCACGACTTATGTAATCTGTAAAGTGCCTTACTTTTCATTTTCCACATTAATTTCACCGTGTGCGTACATTCAGCGGTACAATTGGAGCGCTCTGCTTTATTTAGATCCACTCTCACTCGCCCTGCTGTCTGTCGGCTGCAGATAAAAGACACGAGCGACTGTTGCGTGCAGCAGGCAGTCAGCCTGCAGAGACAGCATCCGTTAGTGTGGAGTTCGTTAATCTATGTAATGAAGGCTCAAACCCCGGCTGCAGGGCTTCATCTGGAGAAGTCGGGGGAGGTGGTGGGGGGAGCAGGATGAGGCATTAGTCGGGGGAGGTGTGTTTCATTTGATTTCCCTCTGCTCGGTGTTGCCCTGTTGCTGCAGCGTTAGCGGCCTTGAAGGATACCCAGCGCGCTGTTTGACAGCACGTATGAGCAGTTTGACCCTCAGAGTGTTTGGAAACCAAAGCACCTTTTGTTCAAATTATGAA